>QNGE01001129.1:7152-27416 GCA_008508345.1 Paragonimus westermani | reverse complement strand
GTGGTCCCACTTAACTCTTTCAAAATATTGTTACGTCAGCAGAACCCGAAGCTACTGGCCTTTAGCGAAGCCATGCTGATTAGAGCTCACCAGCCGGCGCTGTGTGCACAAAAGTGGGTGAAGCAACCTATAGGGTTGTCGTGGTGGTGATGACAATACGTGGTGTGATTGTATGCGTGTCCATACCCTGTCTATCTCTAATTGTCTGCCATATATAACTTGCATGTTTTACGTTTGCGACTGATGAGAGTAAACGAAATGTTAACATATCGCAACATATGTCTTCTTTCTGCGCTGATGAAGTTATTGAAGGGAACTCAGTGTATCAAATTCCGAATATGTTGGTAAGCAGATATTTTTAAAAAGTAAATGCCCTTGACTGCAATCAACGATTACAAAGATGCACCGAAATACTTGTGGATGCACTGCGCGAATTTAACCTTGTGGCAATTTACAAGAAGGTTGATCTTCAAGTTCGACGCATTCATTCGGTGCATTAAAATCGTTGTGCCTGATATACATCAGAATGTTACAAGTTGTATAGGAATGTTTACGCTTTTGAGTTGTTAAAAACAGGCAGGGGCCGTTATGAAAACCTGGTACGTTCACTATGTAATAAACTTCACTCCAATCAGCCATTACTGTTAATTAAGTTAATCTCAAAAGCATACATGCGTGATCGGAGTAAGAGAGCTTTGGAGTCGAGTCACACCAATTGTGTCTGGAAACGGTCTACAAGTCAGCCGTAGAGCTACATATTCTGCCTATGACGTTAATCCCGGTTTTATTTCCGTTAATCTCACTGACGTTTGGCTTTCTTTTTTTGTTGAAGTGTCCTACATTTGGTAGTGTAGGTGGGGTAGACAAGAGACAATCATACGTTCCTCTCTTTGTCTGATAGAGAAATAAGCATTACTGAATAACTTTGTTCCAAAATGAAAACTTTGCATAAATCCTCCACGGTAGCCTACACTGATTTTCACATAGTCTCGATAGGACGATTTGTTTTTGAAGTAGGAAGAGTTTTTGTTGTACAATACCTTATATGCCAGAGGTCACAGCCAAATCTAAAACAAGGCCAGATAAAAAGCGATCACTTCATAAGAGCTCAAGTATGGCAGCATACCATATTCAGACACACTGGAGAATCAAAAACCATCGAGAATTTTGAACCTAATTGGTTGAGTTTATTTGGCATATAGGTAGTGATTTTGTGGTGACGTTTCAAAGTCATCAGCGATTTGTCAATGGACAACACAAAATAGAAACTACACATTATCAAACACTAGCATAAAGGATGCAACATTTTGTTAGCTGAGTAAAAGGAGGACTGTATTTATCGTCAGATTGAAAATTTCCTTCTAATCTGATAAAATCCCTTGATTCACGGTATTTCTGAGGATGGTTGTTTCAATCTTAATAATCAGTAGAAATTTAACGAAATGTTACTCTGTGTACCTCATGAGCGCAGACCAGGCTGCAGGAGGTTCGCTTCTATAACTATCCTCTACAGCACAAAAGTGTGCATAGTGTTTGCTTATAAAGTATTATCAGTAATGTTTAGTTTCCAGTGATCGTAGGTTTGCACCCACATAAGAAAATTTTGTTGCGGGTAATTTTCACACTAGCAAGTTTGTGTCCTCGCTTACCAGTCGCCATCATGCTGAGGATTAGTCATCTGAACTTGAACGCAATCCACTCGCATCGTTCACTTTTCTCATTTATATGCACGCTGTGAACGTCAGCCATATAGACCAAACCACCTACGATGGATTAGTCATTTCGCTTTGCAGACCGGACAACTGACTTCGGTGACACGTCAAAACGACAACTGCATGATCACGATAGACTAAGATGCCAGAGCACGAGTGTTCGATTTCTACCGGTTGCCAAACCCGCAGATTGGTCACTGGTGATAGAGAACACGGGCCATAGACTTCGGATTAGTGTCAAACTAAACTAAAGTGGTAGTTCACAATATAATTCTTTTGAGGTGACCAAACCACCTGAGTGAGAGGAATCTAAAAGAGAGGAAAGTTAGACGAGGTCATTTCAGTTGGCCAGTAAAATCAGAACATAAATAAAAATACAGAAGTTTGCACTCAACGAGGGGACGAAAGATGCAAAACGCAGTGGTGGTTATGGCGCTGAAGTGAACCTCGACCAATTGACTGATAGCTAACACTACTAGTTTTGTTTACTGGTCTTGGTGTTCAGTAACATGTGCCACATTCATCCCATGGATTTAATGAACTAAGTTTAGCAAGTAACTCGCAAAATCTTGTTATCAGAATGTGAAACTTTTCTCAGTTTGATCCTGATAAAAAGTTTACTGTAACAGCGATACACGACGACCAATCAAAGTATTTGTGTGGAAGCCCGGGAATAATCAGGGTTGCTATGCTACGCTGATTTTAACCAGATTTTCCAGGGAAATTGACGATTAGATTCGTCGTTCGAAATTGTTTCATGGTACGGCTTGTTTCGAACCATATCTATGATCGTTACGCTTACACATGTTCGTGGTTTATTGATGACCGATGTGTTCCGAGTCGTCTCAGTCCATCCAGAATGCATCAGTGAAGGATGAAAAGCAACCAGATGCTCGTTCAAGGTCTCAGAACACCAACACAATCAATAATTTCATCTTTACTCTCATAACTATGATACACTCAGTCTACTTGTCCAGGCAATGTGCTATTGTTTCTGCCGCATCCTATGGTTGACCCAAAAAGTCGTACACTCTGTGAATTGTAAAAGTACGTAAGATCAACCGGATGGCAAGTCTCAACATATGATACCAGTCATGCAAGACCGGTAGTTGTTTCATGCTCCTATTCCCCTAGGCACTGACGATCACCACCACTATAATAGAGTGATCTACCCATCAGTACAACTGAGTAGGAAGCAAAATTGTCACCAGGACTGTGTCAAGGCTACCAACAGAGGCATGAAACTTACCGGACATCCTAATGCGGCGCGGAAGAACCTCGAAATTTCTGTATCCAACGGAGCACCGCCGGAGACAAGTAGACAAATTTTGCCGCCTAACAGCTGGCGAAACTTCTTGAAAAACATCGTGTCTGCTAAACTGCAGTGATTGAATTTTCCTCTGTTTCCAAAATGCAAATACACGGTATCTAGTACAATCACAAGCAGACAAAATTATCTTACATGTTGGTAAACCCAGCTCCACGGCTAGGGACAACTACGTGATGAACTGGATAAGCATGTAAGTCTATTTAGCTTGTTTAAAGGTATTGTTTTACTAAGGATAAAGTTGGCAGTAATGCCTGTCAAATTTACCGGTGATCAAAATACGGATAAGAAGCTTATACAGGTATTAACTTTTGCAACATAGGAAGGAAATGATATACTTTTTAAACCAATAGGAACAGATAAAAAGTCACCTTGGAAATTTGGTATGTATGAGCTATGCTCGTAATTAGCTGGCTGAGAAGGGCAGACTCATCGGTGTAAAACAACCCATCGCAAAAACGCAAGTATTAAACTTGAGAAAACGGTATGGGAAAATGGCATGTCCATAGTGTTAAATTCTAACCTGCAAGGTTACCAATCAGGAAAACGGTTGTGACCTTAGTAAAACAAATTGGTATTTATCTGGTGTAAACAAAATTCTGCACACTGCACATTCACTTAGTCTACTAGAAGAAGGAAGATTGATTACAACCAGCCAAGCCGGAGATACGAATGGTTACTACAAGTGATCCTGGCCAATCTCAAGGAGGCGTATCAATGATCGAGAAATAAGGCTCGACGCTTGGGTTACATGCCAAATTGTTTGAGTTGTCCCACTTAGTGGACAGAATATGTCAGGTGAAAATGCGTCATATGACAACTATCACAAAAGTTTGTGAACAGATTAGTTGAGAACATGAACTATTAAACGTTTTCTAACCATTTTTGGCTAGCTGATGAAATAATCGCACTCCCCCAGAAACAGTAGTACACTTTCAAAGGGTGCCTGCTAAACCCTTGGTATGGTCCTATTAAAGCTATCAGAATGAGTACGTCAATCAGGCGACCAATGAGTAAGGTGAAATAAAGTGACTCTTTAAATGTTAAGACGTTTCTTTTGAGGTGGCCTATGTGCTCACAGGTGGGTATGGATGGTAGCATAAGATTATCAAGATATAGACGTGACAATCCTTGGTGAACAACTCTCAGAACCGCAACCCCGCGACTGGTATTCTGCGTTCTGACCAGCGATCATTCAATAAAA
Source organism: Paragonimus westermani (assembly GCA_008508345.1). Taxonomy (NCBI): domain Eukaryota; kingdom Metazoa; phylum Platyhelminthes; class Trematoda; order Plagiorchiida; family Troglotrematidae; genus Paragonimus; species Paragonimus westermani. Next base: position 23,173 of record QNGE01001129.1, on the reverse strand, counting down.
AAGACGTTCTCACTTAACCCCTATTTTCGGTTAGGAATACGTAATAGAGTGACAGAAATTCGCCGTAGGCTACGAACATCTACAGACGAGTACAACTGGGCATGGATAATAAAATGAAACAGTGCGTACGAAGTACAAGTGAGAAATAAGACATTTACAGACAAATATTGAAGTTCCTACTGAAACATCAAAATTATCGTGTTAAGATTACGAGACCATCTGACAGGACTCACTTGGATTGTTCCGCGTTTTTGACATCTATACATTTTTGAAGCATCTGCCGCATACACTTCATTTTTGGAACCTTCTTCTGATACTCGGCGTGCATTTTCATTAATACACGTGGCACTGTGGCAAGGACGGTAGGTTGGACAGCCGCTATATCGGCTAGTAAGGTTTCAGGGCCACCCGTCATAAATGCCTCTCGGGCTCCAATGATTAGAATCAAATTCTGACGTGCGTTGGTTATGCATCGAAAAAAGATCATTGCGTGAGTGAAACAAATAAGCGCTCATAAATTAATAAACAACCCAAATCAGGTTTAATTTTTATTTAAATGTGACATCTAGTATTTGTGTGGCTGAGTTGTTATGTTAACAATGTTACAATGGATACGGTAGGGTAGTGAAGGTCACATGGATTCCACTCTTGCAGGTGTCATCCAAAACTCAGTTGCGAAATGGTTGATTTTATTCTAGGTGTACGCACGTTGAAATTGGTCACTTGTGCTTAAATAGAAAAATTTCTACGGAATCAGTTTCATTAGTCTCCATTCATCCACTACCACAAACTATGACTCTACTACTCATTTTCTTCCCATATCAACTGAGTATGTGTAACAATGTGGATTACACAGCTTCCATTAAAGAGAATGATTGACCTTCAAAAAGTACTATTGCAATTCTCTCCAAAGTTAGTGTCCGTTCAATCAGCAGTCAATGGAGTATCGTTTGAAAGCAAACAGATATCTGCAACGTTCTAACTTAGAGTTCTGCAGACCAGCTGACCACAAGTCTCATCAGAATTGAACGGTTTCCGTCTAAATCGATGGGAAGTGAAAAACTGAAACAATCCGCTTGTCATTTGTTCTGATGACACAGCAGACGAGCCATTCTGCTAGATTGCTCGTAACAAATCTGATCTACCTGTTTTTGTCTGGTAGATTTGACTTGAGATAAATACAATAAAGGACGACGTGTTTCACATTTGATACCGGGGACAATTATTGTCAGTAAAACTGCGAAGACCTTTTTGAAAGCCCAGGATATTTGAGGACGTCCTTATATCTGAACCAGTCGGATTTCATGGCATCATTTTCACATCACACTTGGTATACATAGAAGGAATTCTGTTAAGCCAAGTTTGACCAATCCTCTGTCGCAGTACTAATAGATCGATTTGAACTTCATAAACAGTCTACCACGGAATTCACTTCCGAGACAAGGACGAAACTGAGGAATCTTGCAGAATTACGAAAGAAGCAGAGGGTGTAACAAACAAAATTACATCGAATTAGTCGACAAAAAAGTTTACATGACAGCCAGTCCCTACCTGGAACAATTTTCAAAGGGTGGATGATTTTTCTTCGTACAGAGCGTTCTCTTTGAAGAAGTACATTTGCGCAACCGTTGAAAGTTCAGTCTCTTTGTTTGCAAAAATTTCCGGTTCGAAAGAATTCATATATCATAGCGTGCAATATTTATTTCATCCCTGGAGGTCCACTAAAGCAGGCTAAGTTCAATGTCTTTAGAATAAGGATAACACACCTTCAAGCGGTATTGCTTTCACAATTGTAACATGTACTGTGTCTTTCGGCAAGATGAGGTGGGACACTAGCAAGATTTTAAGAGGTAACTCACGTTTCGATCATGCTGCTTAGTCACCTGTTTTGGTTTGCCACTAATTTTCTTCAAAAATATTCTACACTGCTGATACAATTTCTTTATAAATGACGACGATGATAAGTCTTAACTAACTTGTAAAAACAAACCCCAGGAAAAAAAACCTGATGCGATATAAACCGGTGGGATTTATGGAGTTTTATATTTCAAGATTTGTTTTATTTTCCACAAGGCAAACATGCAACATCAGTTTTTTTATTAAGCGTAAAATTGGTAATTTTATTGCTATGCGAAGAGGCAGCGGTAACAGATGGGTATCTTTTGTCTAAAATTAACAAATTACAATGAAAATAGGATGAGAATGAGCTTATCTTCACTGAGTAAAACTTTGAAGAATAAATTCCGTGACAACCCCACAGAAGATTTGGCTTATTCTGTCAGTTACAAGACTGTTAACTGTATTATCCAACTTTCTTACTCCTACTGGCATCTCAGCGATAATCACGCCGAGGAGAAACGGACAATAGATCGATCAGTGATTACGATGTTGACCAACCCGAAGGTAGTGAGGCACAGATGAAGGTTGAGAGTGAACACAGAGGTGGGTGCATCAGTGAGTAGAATCTGTTCGACAGTGGCTGAACAAAATAGGGAAGGAGTCATTATTGTACTTACTGTGAGAAGCTGTTCCATTATGTGAGCCAGTGGAAGATAACACAAGTGCACAGTAGCTTGATGAGCAAACTGAAAAGTAGGGAGGGAAAAAAATTAAAAGAAAGGTAGCAATAACTCAAACGACTTTTATTGATGGAGTTCAAAAGGACGAGGTTGTTCAAGGCCTAACAAACCTGAATGAGCAAAATCGTCATTGGTGATTTGTTCAAAAGCTACAAACTCTCTCAGAACTGATTACAACGCCTACTAAAGTTGAGCGCAGTTTATCAACTCATCCAGATGTTTGCAAACACTCTTTTCCATGATGCACATGTGCAAGCAAAATTAGAGAGCATTTTAATGCAGTAGATTCGCCAAGTGAACAAAACAGTATTCATATCACAATTACAATTACAATTACGATTACAGTTCACGATATCAATGGACTGGAAAATCAAGGCATGGTTTGAAAGCTGTTAGAGAGGAATCCAATGATTCCGGTTTGCTTTTGTCTCGATTCTTCATGTCTGAATAGCTCACACAAGACTGAAACCGGTCGTGTTATTTGAAAAGTGATTATCGTAACTCATTTGCTACGACGCAGTTTATCAACAACCAGCCAATGTGACTGGACACAGTTTACTTAAAAAATGCCAAGTCAAAGTGACTACAGGCAGAAAAACAAAATATGTGGATGTAAACTTCTCAGTACGCTCATTCGGAACCCAACTCGACACGATCAAATTGGTTCTATTCGAGTAGACTGGAAAATATAATCTGAACGCGATTGGAACACCCAACTTCAGAGTAATCAGCTACATTCGTATACACGGTACAAACTGAGTTTAGGTTGGAGGGTGAATAAGACCAAACACAATGTAATCGATACTTGAAGGTATTGTGATTGCAACCAGGACAACCGGTATCGGTCTGTGTCCGTTTGGACAGAAACATTCAACCAACCACTCAACTATAATCATCTAAATCACTGATGTGGCTGGTTATGTACTGTGGTTGGTCTCAAGAACAAGCAGGTTAGTGGAATATATATATATATATATATATATATATATATATATATATACGAAGCAAGTAAGTCTTCCGTTTACACAACGTTGTATTACGTACAATAGATTATGCTATCTACTAGGCACGCCACAAATAGAGATGGGCATCTGGGTCCCATTCTAGTCCTGTGGTTGTACTTATTAGTGGCAAGTAGTTCTTCGGTATTCTCGCAAGCTGGCAACAAATTATGGCAAACAGTTCACCATACTGCTGAGAGAGGAAAGCTACAGTGATTTTCTGGCAGCTCGCGTCTCTGGGTCATCATGCACTGGCTTTCATTCAATTTTTCTGAGGATAAAGTTAACCACACTGAGCAGCTCACACACTACTTAATTCATAAGAGGTGAAAGACTAGGCATCAACCTTGAAAACAAGTCTTAAAAGAATCCATCTCAGAAGATCATGACATGTCTTCTGACTACCAATATGACAAAAATCAGGACTGCACATGGGTATTTGTCAGGTTTTAGTTAATTGGCTCTTCTTTCATGTTCGAATCACATATTAATCCAAGTAGTCATGCTTATTGAAGGTGCCTTATGAAGCATCTCATTAGATCGACAGTATTCGCCTTCAATCCAAACAGCGTGTCCCAACGCATCACTCCTTATCCTATACTGAAAGGTAACTCAAACTGAGTTACCGTTCCACACAATAGGATACGTTAAATGGAAGTTTATTTTGACTTACAGTGTTATATCAGTCATCCCATTTTTTTGAACACATTCACTGACTCATAACAAATCATCGTATTTACGCTTAAACACCAGACTAGTCTTTTGCAATGGGAATCACATTCATTCAACGTTAGGGTGTCAAACGTGGAACATCCCATCTGGATCTAGCGTGGCATCAAACGAAAATTAGATTCGAGTTTGTAGGCAGTGTGACTATCTGGAAAACTTTGAAATGGTGTACCAACTCCAATATCAGTGCTGGGGACCTGAAGAAGTGGGCCTATTTAATAAGTCATCATCCATGTTCTAACTATACTACCCCTTATTTATGTCCAGTTCGCTCCGCATTACCATGCTACAAGCTCTTATGGTCTTCATTAGTTCTAAAAAACGTATATTCTAATACGTTTCTCTGCCTCTCGATACTGTTTTAATGCAACCTGACACAGAGTCAGGCATACAAAAGCACTTTTAACTTCTCAACTTGGGGAATTTCAGCGATTCTAATTACCGCTTATCTGAATTTCTCAACCGTAATTGTTGCATACACGACAACTAGTCTTATTAAGGCAAGCTCAGGCTGTTGTCACCCAGTTCGATCGTTATCAGACTTTATCACCTTGGAGCAGTCCATACGTAGACGAAAACCGGTCACAATGGGGTGCTCACATGAGGTTGGAACTTGTTAAACATTACGTTATAATGGTTCACAACAGATATAACCCCATCTAGTGCAAACCCACAGTCTGCAAAAAAGATTCCAATGCAAATCAGCGCGTCATGCGTGACACGACAATCAAACAATTGCGCCTCCAATAATATGATTGATACTCCCAGAGTTTGGTAGCCGGGCGATTTGGTGTCACAAAATGCTAAACACGTGTAATATTTGAACACGTTTCTTAGTATGTGAATTGAAACAAGAATTCGGGAGCTGAACACAAATTCATAACGCATAGAAGAGCCATCTAACAGAATACGCACGAAGTAGTTACAAAATATTATCTTATGTCGTAGCTGATGGTTGACTAATCCATACTGTTACATTCAAATTAGTCCTGAAATCTGTTTCATAATAACTCACATAATATACCCGGTAAACCTCACTATACCATCCACATGCAGTTCAATCATTCGATTGGCCCACGAAAATGTTCACATAAATCTCAAGTGTGTAACCGAATATGAACGGTGTTCAGCACGGAACATCCAAATCCTGAACTGTTCATCTGTGATCAATGACCATCCGTTTTATGTAACTGTGATAATGTCGTCCAATTTCCCAGATTTACTGGCTATACGTTTGAACACAAGACCGTAACTTATTAACTTAAGGCTAACTGTTAGTGGCAATGTAATTTTAAGCGATGTAAATGACAGATTATTACGTTCTCTACCAGTACTAAGCTATGAACGCGCTGTTTACCCGAAATATTACCAGTCGTATCTGGAAGTCGTTAGAGTCGTCCTCATACTTTTGACCGGTAAACAGAAAAATAAAGTCCATGCACTTAAACAAAACTTGATTATTATTAATTTACTGTGCATTCAATAAACGTGACACTGTTGAAACAAACATATGTCCCTCTAGGCCCAAATCAACCAGGTAACCTGAAAATGTTATCAGGCTAACTAAACAATATTAATCAGTTGTGTGCTAAAGATTCGGATTCCAGCAATCATACTGCGACAAAACAGGCACTTTCCCGATGTCATATAATGGGCGACTAGCGGTGCTTGTCACTGTTTTTTCGGTTTTATGACCCTAATAGATAAGGGTATTCAGAAGATCAACGTCATCAGATGAACATATTCGACGTATGTAGCATTCTTACGTGACACTCTCTTTGTTAACTTTCACCACAAAACCGATAGTTGGCTGCAACATTGCAGCAGTCAACTACAATTCTGTCACCTCGTTGATTCACGGATGGATTTATGTAAACATAAAGCAAAGTAACATTTCAGAGCTGAAGAGCAATCAAACGGCCCCAGATTCATAGAATGTACAACGTTTGCGTGACTTTACTTAGATTGAACTGCACCCTTAAAGTGTGGATCACAATGCATCACTAACAAGTAAAACAACCGGATATTTTGTTAATAACTGATCAGAGATTCCACTTCTACAAACTGAACACCATCCGCAGTTGATTAAGGATTCAGGGCTTTTCCAAGCAGAAGCACGAGTCTCTGATATTGATGCGCAACTGGCTTCAGGTTAGACGTTCAAAGTTCTGTGTTTACCCCCTAAGCCGCATTCGCACAAAGACAATAGAGGTCAAAACTTGAATACTACTTGAATACAAAATCTGTGATTAAATATAAATTGTGTTCAATCCACAAATGAATTATTACAGTCTACAGGCGTGTAAATCATTAGTAAAAATAAATCCTTGAGAGACGAACAATTACCTTGCCTTCGAGAGTATTAATAATGGATTTGACCGCAGACACCAATTGCTCGTGCGATATTGTTACACCTTTTGGAATACCTAAATTACCGGAAGAGAACAGTAATTCGCGTAAAAAAATGTCGTCAAGTGGACGTGTTCATTACATATTATTTTGGAAACGCCAGTGAACCTCAATGAGTTCCATTAAACATTGATTTGAGTTTATTAAAAGACAACATTGCGTTTTACGAACATCGTGAAAGTAATTTCAAAAGCATTTTCTTTTCACTGAGATCGACAATAGTTAGCAATGCACGCTTTAGTAGACAACTGTCATATTGGAGTCTCATTTTTACCAGTGTGGTGGATTGTCAGGTCGGAGTTGCGAGTTTTCGAGCCCTCGGCCGAATACTTCAACGCGGAGGGGAGGTATGTTCAAAAGCCTGCCGCGATCGAATCAAGAACAACGTNTTATGACTCAAACGAGAGAGCGCGTGTTGCATGTGACTGGCGATTCGGACAATAAAGATTGTGCTTTATTGGACGCCTTCTCGCCACACTAGTACATACTACACTGAGTCACAGAACGCTGGTCTACTTTCCTCCAAATTTGAAAACAATGAACACAAGAGTTTGTCCACAAACGTTCGTTACAAGGTCCGTCGTTAGAATTATTTAGCCCCGAAATGTGTTAATTTTCATTGGCACGGCACTTAATTTGTACGTTCCATGACAGTAAGTCGGAGGGTTAGTGACCCCCCCCCAACCGGTGGACACAATCAATGCCGCGAAGGATGTGCTAGGTAAATGAGTAAACGTGAAACCTGAGGTTATCGATAGTGTAGGAGGTCCTGGTGACCGATTGAAGTAGCGCTCTTAGCAGGATTCATATCACCAATTCCAGTAACTCATTGATCAGTAAAGTTATGCGCAATGTACGGAGATACTCTTCTGCATTAGTGACCTCATACCCTTCAAGGAATTCGTGAACACCCTATGAACAATCCGAACAGACGCTACGTAACTATTTGACGGTATTGATCTGCCGGTATGATTTGGCAGGCGCTTCCGGTCTTTAGAAACTTTGAAACCAATCGATAAATGGTTGATGGACCAATTGGAATTTGTTTATTTAGTGCATAAAATTGAACAGCTTGGACACTTTCAGAATGCTCCAAACATTCATAAGAAACAGGTAGATAGTCTCCTGAGACTAGTTAAATAGCGATTAAAGCGATTTCTGGTGTTCATCTGTTCCTGTTTCGACTGCTACCCATTTCAACCGACCAAACTCATCGGTCATGGAGTGAACTCATATTGATGCTCAACCTGTCTCCATAAATAAAACATCCGTCAGGTGGCCGAACTAGAGAAATCGAAAGAGTTGGTATACCGGCGTCTAAAAGGCAAGCAGTCAAAATTCCTGGCTGACAATTACTGAAACACCAATATGTCATCCCATGTTTTTTGCATTGCAACAACGATCATGGAGTGAGGCTATCTTGAATCAAACCGCATGGAGAAATGAGACTCAGAAAGATGTCCGAAAGCTCATTGTGCAACCACTGAAAGACGACAAATTCAAGGACGCTTTCAAAATGGAATATGGGTCGTAGGCGGTGTTGATGTGACCATATAGGACAGAGATGAATTCAACAGTGAATGTTCTGTCTGTCTCGGATTGGTTGGTCATGAATATATATAGTTTCTTTAACTTAACTTATGCATTTGCACTGAGGATTGTTCAATTTTTCAGATGCGAATGTAAATTCATTTACATTCATGAACTTATACAGATTGTACTGTGGTACGCTTCCGCAGCCTAACTCTTCCGGTCTTGTATTTTGAACATCTCACCGTCTAGGTTAAATCTTTCCATTAGAGGTTGTTTATTTTTTCGGGTTCTGTGGGATAGAGGTTAGACTTATTACTCGTTAATGTAGCTTAGAATTATTGGCCGGCTAGACTACAAAGGTGAGTATGAACACACTTCTTGGTAAGGCACCGTTGGGTTCACACTGAATGTGGAGTGTGTGAGTGGAACCGTAGGCAATGTAGCGCAATGTAGCGCACGCGCCCCTTAATTTCAGTCACTATGACAGACTAATCCGGAAACGGATACCACCAATCATTGAGCTGTGTGCACACCGATCGGAGATGTGAAACCGGATCGGAAAAAATATGTGAACGATCTGTGCTGAACTGGTGTAGGGAATTTTGGCTCAAACCGTGGAACATGCCATAAAGTGAAGACACTCCGTCAGTGTGTTTAAAAAAAACCAGCTAGTATTGTCATTGTAGCTTCACTCAGTTATTTCTATGAAAAATTTATTTACACTGTATTCAAAAAATTACTCGTGAAGTGGGAAAAAATGATCTAAGAGTACTTCAGCGTACAATTCAAATTACACGCATCCTAAAAACTGCATGTACTAACAAAGGAATGCATTATTTAATAGCCCACTAATCAATACAACGTATTTTCGAGATGATAATCCATTTCGCCGACAAATGTGTAACACAGGTGACACTGATCGACAACACATCGCAATGCACCAGAAAGCATGTTGCGCAAGCAAAAACTGATATGCGCGTGTTTACAAAGTAACTAGCACAAAAACCGCTTGTATCAGTAGGAGTATTTCAGTTCGACGGGGGCCACGATCAAATGAACAATCTCAAGACTGTCCAGTTGTTTATGCAGCTGATAAAATGTGACCATACTACAACAAAAAGGTCCATGAGTACCGAGTAAACTCGATTGCTTGTTTAATCCCATTATGCCAGTAACGTTAATGAAATATCACCCAATGTAGCCGTTTTCTTTCCTGCATGTTCAGATCCACGACTAACCCAAAAATTTCGATTTATAACCTGTCGTTCTGTAAAACAGATTTCACAATATGCAGAGAGAGGCGATATGCTATGAACAATGCGTATTAAGGCTTTCGACTATCGCATTCAAACAGAAGCCACATTACATACATGAGCCGAATCCGCATGAGCTACCGATTAACCTGTTAGTGATGAGTAGTCGAAGGTTGGTTAATTTTAAGTTAAACTCATTGGTACTTTAAATTATCGCCTAGCACGTTTAACGAAAACAAAGCTTTCGACCTGTCTGGGAAGTCCAATCGTTGGTTTATTGATTTGAGTAAACAGAACAGTTATTGCGTCCCCTATCAAGATGATCGGAAAACCTGATAACCACTCACAAGAAAAACTGGTCGAGCATTCACATTTGATTATTCGGTCGTGCCCCATGTGAGGTCAATGGCACACTGGTCAACACGGTTGCCCGATGAAAGTGTAGCCGGAGTGCTAATCCTTCCATGACAACCATATGCACTACTCATGACCTCTTATGACATGGAAAATCGAGTCCAGTACTTCCTTTCGAGAGATTGGCTAAAGAGTTTAGGTGAATTCGAAGGTAGCAGTCGATTTCGAGTGCTGTGTAGCTTGCTGTTTGTCAACTCTTATTGGTTCACAATAACCTAATAACTGTGAGCGCTAATTATCTCTATGTATACCCGCGAAGGTTCTTCAATATTCAATGCATTATGACATGGAATTCTGTGACGTAAAAGCAACAAGCAGGTCTTAACTAAGATTTATGGATGACATCAAAATCCGTACACGAATATTTTGCTATCATTAACAGTGAAGGGTTGATAAATAACACTTTTGTACCTTTCCACGCTTTCCTATTACTGTCCTAATATCAGTGAAAAGATTGCGGATAAGGCCATTACAGATAACAAAATTGCCCAAAATTATCATAACCTATCCGTTCTCACAGTGATACACACGTGATGGTTTTCACTGGTTTACACTCAGATCGAACTATTTACTAGAGTGGTTCAAAATTACCTTCATAAAAATGACCAATTTTAATCTGAAAATTCCCTGTGAAACTAATTTATTGGATAGTGAAGTTATGGACTGAAGTTATGCAGATTTAGACGGTTGCTAAATGACTACCACACCAAAGGGGATCATAAGCTCAGTGTTCACATAAGGTTTTTTGGCGAACCCATTCCAAACGAACACGGTAGAGTCGAGTTCTGTTATTTGGGCTAATCAGTAAAAAGCCTGTCTCGCGGCTCAATTACGTGTTAAGTCTACGTTTTCACCAGTTTTCCGTCACCCGCGTGTACACGCAGCCTCTTTTTGTGTTTACCATTTCGTTTGTTCCTGTGGAACAAGCTACATAGACCACACAACAAGGCGACTAACTGAACGCATGCGGGAGCACGATCCGGTGTGACAACCTCAAGGATCGATAAAGGTTTGCTCATCAGAGGTCGCCGCACACTTGGTGGGATCTAATCACCTGATCAACCCGGCCGATTTGTTCAAGCTTACCTATGGAGTCTGCGGAGCTCAATCAGGGTAGGTTAAAGGTCGTTTACTAGCCATCGCAATCCACTTAAACTCACTCCCGTTATGTTAACGAGAACGCCTGGTCAAAACACTTAATCAATAGCCCGGATCGATCTGTTACGTGGGGGTACCGATCTTCCGAAAACGCTTACAACCCAAGTTACTGGCATTACATAACTAACTTTCACTAGTTTCCTTATCTGGATAGTAATGACTACCATCCCCCACCCCACTGATTACGATTGGTTATGAGGCGAACAGACTAGCTACAACCTTAGTGACGTCACAATATACATGATCAAATCGTCATATCTCGCGTGAACGCTGTTCCCCAAATCCGATCATTACAATCGAAGTAAAACCAGAATCAATCTACTCACTGGTCGGTAATCCAGTGATGAGGACTTCTCACCCAGGTTGAAGCAACTGGCTTCATTAAAACGAAAGTGAAATTTTACAGGGATCTGGTTCGCTACAAAACAAATACCACTCATATCTAACCGTAATATATTGATAAGATAGGCACATCGGCTAGTCCATTTCAAAAGTAAACAACAGACTCCAGTAATGTCTTATTAGGGATTAACAGTAGTGCATATTCCTTCCGAGGACGTAATTTGCATACCACAGCGGATTAGGCAGAACGCTCAGGAGAATGCAAAAACTGATCAAACCTGTGATAGTTAATTGGGAATCTCAAAGTACTACCACAAAATCCAACAAGAGAGCTCAACAGTTATCATTAGAGAGAATTCATAAGAAACCCGTCCAATGATTTTATCTGAAGGGCTCGCCAGTGTGAAAGCTTCGCTACGTTTCAGTGGTGCCCTACTCGGAGTTAATGCAAAAACTTGAAGAAACCTACAATGAAGAGTAAGGAGAAATTTGTCTCGCCTCAGAATAAACATCGAACTGCTTGCCCTCTTATTCAATGTCGGAAGGCCCAAAAATTTAGTTTACGAGAGAAAATTTTTTGGAATACTTTAATTTAAAACTGACGACTTAATCATCTGATTAAATCACCAGGAGAGAAAGACGAGTAACACGCAGCTTCCACCTCGAGTTCCGACAAGGACTCAAACGAACAAACCCAGGTAATAAAGCGATTGATAAAACAATGAGATCGGAGATTTCCACCTGTCTTGGAAGTCCTAATCGCGGGGTTATCGATTGGAGTTAACAGGCAGTAACTGTGTCTCCTCTCGAGACGATCGGGCAACCTGATCATTGCTCACAAGCGAGAGTGGTTGAGCGTTCAGATTTGATGATTCGGTCGTGCCTAATGTGAGGTCAATGGCGCAGTGGTTAACACGGTTGCCTCCTGATTGGAATGTCCGGAGTTCAAATCCTGGCCGTGGCAAGCATATGCACTACTGACGAGCTCTAATGAGATAAAATAATAGTCGACTTTAAGGCTATTATTAGTTACTTCGTTAAAACTGACGTTTGCGTGTAGACTTGAAGGAGTGAAAATCACACGGTCAACTCGATGACAAATTGAGAGGAAATGTAACGCTGTCAGTGAAACTCATAGAGTGACATCAGCGTCCATCAGATTTTTTGAAAACTACCAGTAAAAAACTGTCTATAATTTGAAACGTTTCGATGAAGATCGATGTAGTGGTACCGATGTAAAATTAATTCAAAATGTCAATGAAGTAGAAATTCAAGAGAGTTTCAACTTAAAGCGATAGTACTGTTTGCGCAGCTCATGATGTGGATTTCATGTATAAAAATTTCTCACATCTTAAGTTAATAAAAGGACATTTCGACCGTGTTTCTTACAGAGTGTGTGTTTTCACTTACCAGTACTTCCACTGGTGTAGCAAAGAGAAGCCAGATCAGTTGGCCTGGAGACCTGACAAACAACAAGGAAAAGTACTGCCTGTTATTCAAAAATTGTTTATGAGGTTGACCTACAATTTCTGAGACATTTTACCGAAAGTTATGCGAAATTCGGCACGATGTAAACACTTTCTTTCTTAATCAGTCATGCGAACTACTTGTGTAAGTTCAACCAAATAAGATAAGTCCACTTATGCCCAATTCAACAGCACGAACCAATTCCCATACGTCAGAGAATAAAGCTACTCAGGCATAACTGACGGTTCTGCGATCACATCCAATGGAAGATTCCGCCATCTGATGCAACTATCAATTGGGTGATACACCTTTTCGGTAGATCCTAACCTCCGCTTGATCACCGCATTCAAGCTCACGGGATGCCATCACAATACACAGTTAGCTGAGGCCATCGCAAAAAAACTAGCTGAAGATTGTCTTTACAAGTAACTGGTTTTGGGCACAAAGGTTGCTGAGCCTCATTTTGTACACACACTGAAACCTTCCGGGCTAATGATTGGTTAACAATGACGATCCAAGATGAAATGTCAGCAGCTGACCGTTTTCGTCTTTTAACTTTTTGTTTACTCTCCAAAAAAAGTCAAAGTTGTCATCCCCTCAGCTCATATTGATCCCGTCAAACAACAAACAGAAACTCAGTAGTTCGTCATCACAGACAGAAACAGTTTCAAATAAACCACGTTCAGATGTGTTGATGCTTGCGAGTAAATCAATAGCAAAAGTTCCTGGTAGTATTACACGATCGGCCTGTGATAACGAATAAACAACACACAATTGTATCCTATTTACGTGGTCTACGCTCCGACCAGCAATTTGCATTTGATCGTACGTAACCGATTTCCACATTACACAAGTGATAATTGTGGATTCTAACTCTCTGCGGGAATCGGTAAGAGAAAACGGAACTCTCCGTATGCTGATGTGAACTGTCCAACTGATCCAAGTCGTCTACAAAGTTTGTCATCATTATTCTAAGACAGCCTGCGAGTGTAGTTCAAACAATGATGCATCAACCACAACCAAAGTACGCAAAACCGATCTATGTATGGGCGAGATAATCGTTTTCATTCCTATTTCCAGAATCACAAGGCGCGCGTAACAGCCGTTCCAAAGATTTGGTGTATTGTCATAATACGTCTCACTGAAAATCCTGTAATTCAGCTGGCTTCACAAATAGTTACAGAAACCATTTGTTCATCGCATTACTGGACTGTAGGCCCTTGAGTTTATGACGGTATTCACAGACGAACTGAGATGTAAGTGCTTCATAATCAACCTCTATTAACACGACAAGCGAGTCTGTGCCAAGAGTAGGACAACAAAGCCTGGACAATTATAGGGTGACGGTTCACAGAAATGAACAGCTAACCGCCCTCCTGGTGTTCTGATTAACAGTGTCATCTCTTTAAATTTACAAAAGAAACTTTATCACCCCTCACCGAAGACGTGTCACGTGAATACTAACACCGGAGCACAAACGGCTCAACATGTTGAATGTATTCGGACGGGAAAACAACATACGAGTTCAAAGACCAAGACTAAACGTAAGCTCGATGTGACGTCATCAGTTAATCCACATGAACGTAAGTAGTCGGTAAACGGTCGTAAATCCTCAGATTCCCACCTGAATTGATCCTCAGCTCTCGATGGAAACTGGAGAGTCTGATTTGCCTCGAGCGAAAAAGTTTCGTGCAATTTCAAGTGAACAATCATGGTGGTACTCAGGACTGAAATCTGTTTGGCACAGGGACAACTGTGACCGTACGACCTGAGTATACTAGGTGTCACGGTGAGACTACACCTTGACGTGGTGTGACGGCTTGCGCATCTTGATGAACTTTTGGGCTAAACTGGACAGAGTTACTCATACCAGGCGGGCCAACAGGTAGAGGTCTGACAAACCACAGTCTCCTGGTCCTCCAGGTTGGGGGTTGGAAGATGGTTGGCAGCTCTTCCTGAAAAACGTACCATTTCTGGTACACCGCCACCAACCCGCTGCCTTGCGGTACAGGCTACTGAGCCAAAGGCTTTGGTTGAGAACCCTAATCGTTCTCTTGTTTAGGTCTGGACGTCCTGGCAGTATCTCAGCCCACACAAAACCATGAATACTCACAACACAAACAATTCCATACTGCATCGGCCGTCTCGCAGTATAAACCGGGTCGCCCTATCTGCTGCATACAGCAGTGTGGATAGGCGAAAACGTGCTACTGCTGACCACTCCCCCACTGTCCTATCAAATTTAGCTCTCAGGCCCCTCCCGATTCCCAATTCTGCAGGTCCCAAAGCAGATATAATTAATCATAGTAACACTGTGCCGATAAGTCTCACCTCTCGCCACTCAGTCTCAGACCTCCCTCGTCCTGTGCACGCAAATTAATATAGGTGCCTTCAACGTTCGTACTCTAAAACAAATAGGTCAACAGGCTGATCTCGCACGAACGTTAAACTCGTTACATATTGTTGTTTGCTGTACCTCAGAGACTAGAATCCACGACAGTAGTCAACATACGGAATTAACAGCACCCGCACTTTCTACCCGATACTGGTTGTACATTTCAGATGAATCTCCGGCCGCCGTTACCGGTCAGGCTGGAGTAGGTATAGTCCTCAGCACGACGGCCGCAGCCGCATTGATAGACTGGATTCCTTTTAATAGTAGACTTTGTGCCGTCCTCTTGGCAGGTTCTGTTAGGGTCAGTTCTAGACGCGAAAGCGTCAGAAATCCTTTCGCTGTGTCTGCTTATGCTCCAACTGACTGTAGTGACGTCGGCGTCAAGGACATCTTTTATTCGAATCTGGCCGCTCTCCTGCGGTCGACACGGGGTTCTGATATAGTCGTTCTGGCCGGAGATATAAACGCCCAGGCCGGCCACCGTGGTGAGGCCGAATCTCGTTTAGGTGGCAGGTTTGGGATAGCATCACATCGGTCGGACAATGGCGGGCGACTATTGCAGCTGTGCGCTGGACATAGGCTGTTTTTAGCCAGCACTAGTTTTAGGCATCGTGCACGTCATTCTTATACTTGGCGCCCTCCCTCTCTGAGTCAGACCTGGTCTCAGATAGACCACATAGCTGTTAGTTATAGGTGGCGGGGTTCCATTCAGGACTGTCGTTCTTATTGGAGCACGTACCT
>QNGE01001128.1:76871-190267 GCA_008508345.1 Paragonimus westermani | reverse complement strand
GCAGTGAAAGCCGTAAGGAAGCTGTCTCGCTGACGACACCTTTCTCTCACTCGAAGCTCGGTTGCTTGATTGCAATGTGTAGGCACCTTGATGCTGAATGTAGCAGTTAGGTCCCTTCCCGTCCCATTCTTTTTTCTTCTCACCTATATATAGGGTTTACTTTTCATGGTTGTGTGGCAGTTAAGCATTGGTGTGAACCACTAATCAGTCCACCAATAAATGTTTTCTATCATTTCAAGGTAGCAGTGGTTCAAACACCCGCTGGGAAACCTGTTTTGTTTTTTGGCAGTTCGACGATTCTGGATGGTTTCCATTTAGTCATCTTCTTTCCAGGTAACGTCAACAGAATTATTCAATCCCCATCAATTTCCTGTTCTGCTTCATCTCCTATTTCTTCCTCACTTCATGCACTGCCAGTTAACATTCATTATCAGTACCATTAACAGTATAAGCAGCAATACACAAGTGATTCACTCTCATACTTAACTAACAGAACCGTGAGGGAAAAAATAAGCGCCAGCGAAGAAGGACAGGGAGGAAACTTGACTACTAAAAATAACCACGTCTATATTCGGACGCTCAACATCAAGGTGTCTACATCTTACACACAGCCGTACAATAGTTAAAAACAAGGATTCATCAGCAAGACAGCTTCCACATCATTGGATACACAGACAACTCGGTCAAACAACAACGTATGCGTCGCTGATCCTGATCGGCCACCAATTCATCTATATCATCCAGCCATCGACTCTGTGGGCCGTGAAAGTACCAGCTCAGGAGACGAACTCGATCTATAGTGGCCAACAGCTTGGTGAACGACTTCATCTCTCTATGTCAAGTCACCACCTGCCTACCTCACAACTTATGCGTCGACAAAAAGCGGTCAGTGTGGTACGTTATCAAGTAACATCCTTAGTACATGACCTAACCGTCTAAGTCTGCATAAACGCAATAATAGAACACAGCACACTTGACAGTCACTACGAAATACCCGCTTCTTAACTTCTTTGTTGTTTACCCTTTAGATGCATCCGATGGGAACGATCGAGAGCAGTCATCAATGGTTGAATACCTGAAGATGGTTCACGTCTTCTGATCTGATCGGTTAGGTTTTACAGCTGTATTAGTAACGCAACCCTCAGAGTTGCCTTATATGCGCGATCCGTGAGCGTCAGCGAGATGTGTTGTCAGAGACGTCTCATATTGGCGATCTCCGCTCTGGACTTTGAGATATCAACTTTCGTTTCACCTGCTAGAGATGCCGGTATCTGTAAGGCTGAGGAGGTACCCACTAACCTAGGACATCTGGCTTTCGTACTGATTTCAATTCGAGGCAGTTTCGGTTATATTCAGAGTGACAAAATAAGTTGTTTGGGGTATACGTACGATACTGCACTAACCGATGACGTTCTAAGCAATTCGAAGTGCTTTAAACAAGTAGCCGGTACCAGTTTGTCGGTAGAGAATGCGTTGTGGGAATCAAAAGCGCAAGGTATTACTTCACTGAAAGCGACAGTCCGTAAGTGAGCTACCGTCAGTAGTAAGGTTGGAACTGGTGAATAAGTCCGTATGGCTAGATAGTCGCGTAAGTGTTGAACGTGCGAATGAAACGATCGGCAATCGCATTTCAAAGGTCCGATAAGGTTTATCAGCCTTTATCAGCTGTGGTGACGAGAAGACCGATCCCTTCCGCAAAAGAGGCTGTGCACAATCTGGCCTAATCGAGCGGCATGATTTTTGATAATCCGTCTTTGACAGTCCCCAGCAGAACGCAGGTGCTCGTGCATGGTTGAGTCACAATAACTGTCCGACAACAAGTCTTTATGAACAGTCATCTGAATAGCCTTAAACCTAACGTGACTCGCCGATTTCATTAACTCAAGCAAGTCCTTTGTATGTCGCTCAATCGCTTGATCAACACAGCCTGCGTGCGGAATAAGTGATCGACTGAAAATCCAGTACGAATAGCACCCGTGCATAAGACGACAGACACTCCGGACTGTTTCCGTTGATCTAACGAGGTCCTCTCGGTCAGATATGACATCATCACAATCAGTGGCATCCGTTGACTTGTCTTTCTCTCTATTCACCCCCTGTTATGCGGTGCTATGCTTGATCTGGTATGAGACTGTGCCATGCACATACATGTATAGGGTCCTAGTGCAAAAAAACACTGAGGTTGCACACAAACTAGCAGCAAGCGTCACGTGACGCCGAATCATACGAGGAGTGAGCAATCACAAACTTGAAAAATCCTGACATCGACATTCCGGGTAGCCACCATTCCAAAACGTAGTCAGTGACGCCAAAATTTGACTACAGTTATTGGGATGCGGGTGCGGATTAGAACGCACTTCCCGTCCAGGATGCATCGGCTTCGTAAAAAACAATCACGAAGGAATTGCCGCCGCACTGTCATTGGGAGTACAGCGTTGAAACAGAAGGGATAAAATTTGGAAGACAGATCAATGCGCCCAGCAAATAGTCCGGTTAAACAAGCAAAAGTAACAGCTCCCCTAACTATCCTGTAGAATCGGTGAGCTGATTTTGCGAACAGCTGCTTTCTGTCATTCTGATCAGACGATTGGGCACACAGTCCAATACATATTGGATGGGCTGGATCAGTCTATGGGAAGGGATTTATGATGTTGATATGTAAGAGAGCAGCACAAGTGTTTACTATGAGACCAGGGACTGTCAACGTCAAGCGGCTAAGTCTCGGTTATCTGTTAATATCAAGCAGTTCATAGTTGGAGAATGACAAAGCAGCTGTAGAAAACGATCCGTGAAATTCCCAGAAATGGACTTGTGGTGGTTAGTAAAGAACATTTCCGGCGAAATCATATTATCGATCCTTCAGATAGCTTCAGAACCGGATATCATGGCTGCCAGGCCTAATTTAAGTGCGAGTTGTGCCAACAGCAGAGGCTGTTATCATTAGACTTCAAGTTTCCTGTTTGTGCGCAAAAAACGACTGGTGGAAATCGCTAACCTTTTGTGACTTTTTCGCCTAAAGCCATCCGAAATCCGAGCAATCGTGGGCCATCTTACTTAGACAGCTACATACACCACTCTCTCGTGCGTACCAACAAGCGGCCTCTTGTAGATGGTGACCTATCCCATCCAGTGGGACGGTTGTTGGGTTGTGATTTGTAGCTACTTTTATCGATAAACCTCACAGTTTGATCATGATTGTACATTGTGGAGATCCGGAAGGTCATGGTTACTAGGATCTGTTTGATCAGACGAACACATGTTCGTAGATCAAAGAGAGTCAGACGAAATGCAACTAAACAAATGGGGTTGTTTGCCGAGCCAATAAATGTGGGAGTGCCTGCGTAGTGAGATCCCATGAACATACAACGGAACCAGTTCTATAGTAGGAACGTTGACGCCTTTTAGGTAAGGAAGAGGGGCTTTAGAAATGATGGCCCACACAAAAGAACTATCACCCAGTGGCTAATCGTGACTGACGGTGTATGGTAGAGCTGAAAGGCCTTTTATATGCCACGACGCCTGTTTCCTATTTCCGTTTCAGCTGCAAGCCGAACAAAACCACAGGGTCTCCAATTTTGATAGCTGATCACGGAATCATCACAGGTTATTTTGCTTGTGCATCGATGGATCGGACTCTGCGGGGAAACACGAATCAACGGAAGAAAACCTTCAGTGAATTCTCGTCTGCCGTCGAAACTCTCCATTTTAACAAACATTACTCTCACAAGCCGTTTCCCCATTTTGAAAACTGACCATGAAAAAGCCATCAAAGTATATGGGTTGAGCCAAAGAGAATGCTAAGCCCTAGCAACAGCATAACACGAACAAGGTCAACATTAGAAGAAAGAGTCAAGGCATGTTCAACCTTGTTACAACACCGCACTTTGAGGGTGCAAACTGTATGCGCAAACGGATGTCATCTCGTAGACTGAGTAGTGAGCAAGCCTCCACCAGGATGTGGCAGCCACTGATTCCAGCGGATGTACAGAAGTCGGGTGTCTGTGAGATGCAGATAGGTTGTCTGTGATGATGAACATCGACTCCATCTCACTAGATTCAACCAGGCTCACCTTACACACAACGGTCTGATAAAATACTCAGATTCACTTGTTGCAGCTGAAATTGGATCGAAACAAGCAGACGGATTACAGCACCTACAACAAAACAGGGAAACTGTTCTTCCTTCCGCGTGAAGTGTGTTGTCCTTTTGGTGACCGTTCCCATCTGACCGCGAAACATAGGCATGTGGAGAAATCGAACTGCGAAATACACACAAGTAAGGAACCCATCAGTACACCTAACCGGCATGGAAAAATAAGCTGTCTGCTCTTGTCACGCCACTGTCCGACAGGGAAACTTCGAACCAGCCCCAGCGGATGATTCAGCTATTCAGTTTCACAGTGTCACCGTTGAATAAATATCTTCACTACATCGGAACAACTTTCATTAACGACTTATGGCAGCCGAAATTTCTGTGTATGGTGTTCAGTATTTCCTAACCAACGTTACATGACATATAGATGGGACCCATCAGTGGACCCCCCAGGGATCAACTGGGAGATGTCTTACAACGTGTGCATAAGCAGACACCAGCAGTCACGTCCACTGGAAAAATAATCGACACTGCCACACTAGCCAGCAGCCGATCAAACTCACCAACATCCCATGCGGATGCCCCCCCATTGTAAACGTCTTTATTTTTCTCTTCTATCCGGCAAGGCTTTCAATCCCAAACCGTCATACGTGACCCGTATGTTTACGACCGTGGATACACCAAAAAACTAGAAAACGCTTTCCTCCCAGATGCTACCATCTTTGATCCTAACTATGGGATGCATTCAGTACGGTCGTCCAATTGGGGGAGTACGGTAGACAAAATGAGGCACTACGCCAGATTACGACCTCCCCTCATAGCAGAAAGTCTAGAGGTAAAGATATATATGACCTTTTTTCTCCCTTAACCTCCACGGGGGTTCCTTGGAAGTTCGTGTTACGCCCCTTGCTCCTCACGACAAGAGGTAATAACTTTCCCGACTCTCCCCCTGACAACGTTCCTCCTTCCGTTGGCTACCAAGAGTAAGGAACATCAACTGTCTCAGCGGACCACGAAATGATCTTGATATGAACACGCACCGTGAGAACAGAAGTGAACAAATATCTACGCGCAGACTCTGGAGGTAGTTTCGCCACGCACAATGCTTGGGAAATGGATATGAACAGAGACCAAAACATTTGGCCGTGGCCAGACCTTATCCCACCCACCCCCAAAAAACAGATACTCACAAAAGATTGGAGGGTAAAACGGGTCCCTTAATGTGTAGACAAATAAGGTTCTCAGAAGTTCTGAGGTCTACGTAAAGCTGGCGCCTCAGTAAGTCAACCATGTCGGATATGTTCCCACAAAGAACAGCATTCGGTGTGTTCATGGAGTGATCACCAAGCGGGTCGGGGGCATAGTGTGTACCTAGAATTTCCAGTTAAAATTGTTGACCAGTCCACTTAAACCTCGAAGAACCCGGAGCAACTTCGTGCTTAAACACCACCTCATTACGAGACACGTGAGACAGTTGCTGGCCTCTGTTGCCACGGTCACTAAAGAAGGCTGTATAAACTACCTCGTATCCTTATCGGACAATTCTCTGTCACTTGAACGAACTACGCCTTCTCCATGTTAACAGATCCCCACTCGCATAGTGGATACAGGTGTTCTTGTTTTCCAAATCATATCGGCCGACGTAACTTTTCGACCAGTACTATGACTAACCAACGTCCTTGTCCTACACTCCACGAGAAGTCAGTAGAACAAATTGACTGGGCATAGGTATTTGGAACGTCGAAATAGAACTAACGTGGAACGGTCACCGTATTGCCATCCAGGTGTGCTGAGAACTCCCTACTCTAATAGGACAAATGGCAGCACCGCACGAAAGAATCTGACGAAGATAACGAGCGACTGGTCGGGAACACAATTCATCGTGGGAAGGAAACCATCGACATGCGTGGGGAGTAGGCTGATTTACAGAGTGAACATGACCACGACTACGGATTATAACCGCCACAATGGAGGGTCAATACTACAATGATTCGCACTAGAATGCGGCGAGTACGTGGCACTCAACAAAATAGACAGCACACCAGGTTGAATAAAACTACCCTTCGGGATAGTTTACTCACATTTTGTGCTGAATCCAATCCGTTTCTTAGTATTAACATGATGGAATTCAAGGTATTGCTCATTACAGCGTGATACATCGATGAACCACCTACATCGGGAGCGGACGCACAGCCGCAACAGCAGGGACCATGAATCACGCGCCAGGTGAATAGTTGAAGGACATTAAAACACGTCAGTGCAGCTCGAACCAGCATTGGAAATTAAAAATAGTTTGTGTGAAAAGCTCCGTTCCAGAGCAATCCTGCCTTTGTTCTGCGTCTAACTTTCATATTTATCATGACCACTTTATGTATACCTCATAATTTGTTTGCATTTTCAATTACGCTGGGCGCGAGGTCAATCTTCTATCCAACAACTCAGTAAACAATGCACATTTACCCATCTGGGGGCCTGAGACCACTGGTTCAAAAGAACGCGATTCCTTATGTCAAGTGAGAGTGATATTTTCTGAAGAGCATCCATGTAAAAATTGACAGCTCATGGACAACGAAATTTTACACATCGGTGTGTGAAACAGCTGCAAAACTTAGAGTTCCATTTTGAAACTCATTTAGTGGGAAAGTTTGGATGATATATGCTGCTTGATTGTTTGTCCTGTTGTCACGTGTCTGTGGCGCGAATCGGAAAACCACATACCTTCAGCCTAATCTCCTGTCCACAACCGGCTTCTAACCTTATCGGTGCAGTTCATAGTGTTACGCTATACCGTCTGTTCATTCTGAGTAATGAATATTCGGCTTCTTTTTGCAACCTTCCTTGCGGACAGCACGCCAAGCTTGGTGCATGCCTGCAAATATAGACTTGGTAAGTCATAAAACGAACTTGTGGGTCCGTTCGAATTAGTTTGCTCATGTACCGATTTTTCTATCATTGTGAACTAAGGGTTCTGAATATACCATGAATTTTACGTCAACTAGCTATCAAATATTCTTCGTATAATGTAGCCTCACGGTCGTAATAATTCAGTAATCGCATTTACCCCCAATTTCTGCCCCTTTTCAAGTGAGTGTTTAAAAGTCGTGGTTTACGAAATTATAAGCCACGATCATGCGACGACAGATTAGTTGTGAGCCAACCCGTTTCCTTCAGGTAGCTGTGACACTTCCACCTCGCGTCGTTGACAGAGTGCGAGCATCCCAAACTATCAGTAAGTCAGAAAATTGACTTGTCTTAACACCAGAGCGTCCCTCAGTTTTGGGGCGCGAGCGATCCTTGTTGCCGTAGATTATCCCCGCTCCTTCGACTTCTGCAAAGGTTACTGGACATGGCACATTTAGACCAAGCCACTCTCAAAGGGTTGTGGTTCCAACGACTATTCAAGGGAATACGAATCTTTCTTAGTGAAGACCCGCTACAACCTTTGCAGAACCAGCCGATACGGCCGGAACATGGACTCGCGGCCGGCGAGGGGCACGGGCAGCCGGATGCTAATCCCGACCACTGCCACTGCCACCAGCTTTTCGGCATAAAGGCCCAGTGAAATTGGCAGCTCTGCAGTACTACTTATGTCAGCAAACAAGGCAGCCAGGTCCTGCTCGCCACCAACGTGATTTTTCGGGTAGTTGTCTTCACATATTATACGATCACAAGTCGAGGATCCGCTACCTCGTCGACACCGGTTCTAAGGTCAGTACGATTTCACCAGGGGCGCGAGTATGAATCAGCCGATCACTCCACTTTTCACAGCAATCAAAAGAAATCCTATCAAAGTGTCAGGACGACGCTATCGCACCCCTTACTTAAGTTTTTGTCGGTTCTCCCACCAAACCTTCACTATCGCCAACTTCCAAAAGGCGATAATCGTTACAAATCTTCCATAAACCTTCCGTCTTCTAGCCTACTTCAGACGGTTAACCATAGCTTGCTGTGACTGAGATTTTGACCGTTAAGTTTTTGATCGCTCCCTGCTTCAAGAGCTGCAAGATATGAAGTTCGGTAAATTTGATAGTCAACATTTTCCGGCTGTCTTTCTGCACTCCTCGCCTCTGCTAGCAGCCGGAGGTTCCACGTGACACCACCTCATCAAGATAAACGTCATACTGTCACTTGGTTTATTTACATGTCCTCGTGTGCTTTTGGCTTCATGAAAGGTTGCCCCGACGTTCTAAGTTTTCATGGAAGACGTCCAGTTCCACACCAATGACCAACTAGTTGCCAGCGCTCCTGAGAAAGAACATCAAGTTATTCTGCAACCGCTGTTTGACAGGCAAACCATTTCCGACCTAAACGCCATTATAGAGAAATTTATTTGTTGTTAATCTTCCATAGGGTTTTCAGGAGACCGCCTGGATCAGCACGGCATTCAACCACTGATCGACATGTTAGGGGGGTTTCACGATATTTCTTCTCTTTGGTTCAGTCTGTCGCTTCAATGAAGTGGTCAGTTATTACAAGCAGTTCATTCCACAGTGCAGTAGATCCATAAAAGTCGGTACTGAATGACTCGATGGCCGTATCAACAGCGAGGTCGGAATATACGTGATAATCATCGAATAGTTTATGCTATATTATTCATCAACGACATGTCGCACCATTTTAACTCATTCACGGAGTTAAATATAGCTGATGACGTGTCAGGCTTCTCATTAGGTGTCGTATCCCCACAGTATGTCCAGAGACTTTAGGAACTGTTATCCCCACTCCCTAGACACGCTTTCGGTTTGAACCAAGTGTAGAACGTTTGGTCGTCAGTTGTTGGCTACTTACTTGGATGTTTGCCATATCCCGTACGGAACGGGTCGTTGATGTCCGCTGGCTACAAACCGCCAATTTTCGCCTCCCTCAGTTGATAGATGGGTGATCACTCCCGGGGTTCAGAAGTCAAACCCTGTGGCTCGCTTTTCGTTTAACTTGCGACACGTGCCCATCGGCAATACCGTTTCGGCTGATGCATTGCGGACAGTATGAACTCCAGTTAGCTAAAAGTTAGTTCGGCCAAACGCTATCACCAACGCACAAAGTTCAAAGACGGGCTTCCGTGTTTTCTGCCAACAATCATCACTGTCTCTCCCAGAAACCTTTCCCACTGCCTAACAATACGGTTCTCTATGAGGTCTCCTCAGGACATCCAGTTAGAGTGGTTCCGACTGTTCCGACGTCGCGTGTTGGACACAGTATATACTACCGTATGTTGTGGCATTCGGTTCACGGCCGAGCCAACTTCAAGTACGTATATATGGCCTAGTGTGTAAAGGTGGGTTAGAAGCTGGCGCACATTTCTTCAGCCTGTCAGCAGGCTGGCACTCGTCACCACCTATTAGCCACAATAGACTGGTATCCTCCCGCCTCCTGCTTCCTATGCGTACTCGTCGACATCGTCGGTCTTCTATTATCGTCCAGAGGCGTGCCTTATCTTATCGTGGTGAGCAGCGACCTCTCTTTATGGCCGGAAGCCGCCCTAGTGCACAAACGGTTCCGTAAACCTTGAGTAAACGTTACATGCCTTAACATAACACTGATCTTTCATTCAGAATCAGGTCCTAGCTGCGACCTGACTCAGGAAACCCGTTTTTAGGTCATTATTGCTGTACACAACTGATGGTCAACTTCTACATACTGCTGAGACTAATTCTCCTTAAGGTACGTGGATTTCCGCCTGAGGGTAACCAAATGGCGCCCAGCGCACGGACTCGGTAAGTGGAGTGTATCTAACACGCATTCGACTAATCACAGAACATTCCTAGTCGAATTTTGGGACCGCAACCTTCGAGATCTGGTACTAACCAAAGCTAACACGACAGCTCAGTGGGTGCCAGGCTCGAAATTCACAGAAGACACAGCTGTACATGGTAAATCTGAATCACACTTGGCACAGCTCCAGGGGAACAGGACGACGATGCAACAGTCCAGGAGAACCAACCACCAAGAGGAAGAATGGATTGCGTTGGTCCGGTTCATAATCTTATCCAAAATGCGCCCCTACCCCTTGGAGGAAACTTCCGAGAGATTAGATGTGACCGAACTGTGAAGCAGTCAGAAAGCCAGATTGTCCGGGCTGTAGGGCATGCTGGTGAATGGTTGCAACCTGCTCAATACGCGAGAGGAGCTGTAAGCAGCGATTCACTCCGTAGACGTTCGCTTTCTCACGGAAACCTGGCTTTGAAAAACATCTGGGTGATTGCACACTGGGGTCCCACTGGTATCGCAATGATTGTGGCAATGCAATCGGGGGCGCTGCCGATCGCTGATCAAAAGTTCTGCAAGGCGATCACCCGTGAAGTGTAACTGCAGCTGCATGGCTATTCAAGCTGTCATCAGCCTATTCCACGTCAGCCCCCAAACTGATTGTTTTCGGGATGTCCCGTAGTCCGGGTGCAACACCAGTGGAAGACGGAGTATTAGTGGGATTGTTCCAGTCAGCTTGTTATTCAGGCTATCGCCTGCTCATTTCTGAAGATTCTAAAACTACCAGAATCAACTGGTTATTGGGATCGGTTAGTGGAAGAGGGTTTGATCACGAGTTTTTTGGCTTAGTCAACAAATTCACACTAACACAGAATGTTAGAGTGGCCACGAGATATCGACCAGGTCAGATAGCCTCAGTGCTACACTTTGTTCTAACCCTGCACAGCACTGACGTCACAAGCGTACTGCCCGCACTACTTGGAAGGAGTGGTTACGCGACGATTTACTTTTCGTTCCAATGTTCTCTGTTAATGAAGGAGACACACAAAGTACAACTTTCTCATCGAAATGACAACAAAAAGCTGATGTTGGAAGCTGGAAGAATGACCTGAAGCCCAACAGTTTTCTTGGAGTACGTTGATAGTTTGTGGTCGAGCTGCGTTGACGACTTCCGGACTCTCACAGATAGGAATGTCCATTAGGAACAAGTCGGAGAAAGAGGTCGAGAGTCATCGGAAGACACATATCCAACAAACTGAGTTCGAAGGCTTCCTAATGTATGGAAATGTTCGAAAAGAAACAATCAAGGTAGCAAGGAATGCTCGCCCGGTCTATGAGTTCAACCTAGCACGAGATATCAAACAGAACCCCGAGAGGTTTTGTGGCTTACTCGGCCCAGGCCTTCTCTAAGAAAGGAACTTGGGACCACAATTTTCTATAACGGAGATATTATGTCGACTGACAAGGGCGTAGCGGACGCGTTTATGGCAGTTTCAAAGTGTTTATCACCCAAACAATGGAGGCCCCGAGCCTCAGTCTAATACGGTCAGCGTGGCCGTGGTAGATTAGGACATAACGTCCAAAGAAGTGGAGCCAGCGATATCCCAGCTAAACAGCACGGAGTCCGCATGACCAGACCACATCCATCCAACAATCCTGAAACCTCCGGCCAAACTGATGACGTCACGATTTGCCCAACTCTTCAATCTCACAATATAGACAAGGATAATAATGAGAGACTGTAAAAAGCTATCATAATTCCCGTCCTCAAGGCTAGCGACCTACTAGAGATCGGAGATTACCGACAAATAAACCTGACTAATGTCATCAGCAAAATTCTCGAACACATTACAGGAGAAATTCTTTAGAGAAATTCTTCAGAAGAAATTCTTTAGAGAAATTCTTTAGAGCTACTCAACAGGATTAGAACTTGTCGTACCAATTTGCTGACTTCTTCGGACACTGCCACGGGGAAATGGTCGAGGTGTGACACCTGGGTTTCCAGAAAGCCGTCGGTTCTGTCAACTACAGGCTACTCCACTGGAAGCTACGGAGAGCTGAAACCCCCCTGGTATCTTTGGATGGATCCAGACGTTTTCAGTTGAAAGGTCGTATAGGGTAAGAGTACGAGAAGTACTGTCGGACAGAGATTCTGCAGAGTTTTTCTTTTTCTGTTCACTGTCGACGCCTCAGTTTCGTACAGCATCGTTTTTACGCCATCCTTGCATGCTGTTTGAACTTCTGGGGTGATCTTGCATTAGAATAAAACCTTGTACACTCACGCCAGTCGCTTGACGACACCACACGGTTCTCTTATGCAATTTTTTAGTTCAGCTGTACTACGGACATCGCTGCAGCTCCCAAAACGCTTCAGCTCTCCACGGTAACTCCGGAATATCCTTGCTCCCCTCATACTGGTGATTTGGAATATTGTAGTGGTCGTTTTGAACCCCTTCTATTAATCAAGCTCTTTGATTGTCGTAACCTGTTAGATCCCCTGTAACTATCCTGTTGCTTCCGTTCATTTTGTTGTCACCGATAACCCAGTGACTTACACTTGCATTTGCTTAGGCTATTCGGAGGCTAGTTCTTGACCACTACAAATTGATGATCCCGAAGTAGTCAACTTCTCACTCTTTCCGTCGTAATCAGTCAACGAACCCGTCGTATCTTCACCCTGTGTTTATTTTCTTTCTCTCGATGTCCTGTAAATCCACCACAATTGGAAACATGTTCATTGCCCCACTAATTTCACGTGTTAAAGAGTGTCCTCTGCTGCCACGTCCAACTACGGCGATTCAACTGAGCAGCTGACCGCATCCATGCACACCAAATTGTTTGAGTTTGGAATCAGTAATTCCCATCTCTTGTTTGGACAAGGTGAAGCTCTCTTTCGAACAAGACGCATTAAGTCACAAACCACGATGTATTCTTAAATAGCTCATTCCGCCCCTACCGATGTCGCCGAAAGGGTCTCGTATCTTACCGAAAACATGCCTGAAGACCAAACGTACAATGAGCTCAAAGACGCATTGATTAACAGGGTGGACGTTTCCGAACAGCAGAAGCAAAGATGACTATTTTCTGAAATTCACCTAGGTGACTGCAAACCATCCCATCTGCTACGACAAGCGAAACAGCTTCCGGGTTGATATTCAACATCAGACACTTCCGGACAGCCTGACTTCCTTGAGTGCTGAAAGTAAATTAACCAACATGATTTCCATCGGAATCCATATGGCGTTACGCAAACCCTCAAGATATTCTTGGCTGATCCAGTCATACCCACAGCTCGCAGACCCGTCGTATCACCCACTTTCTTTGAAACACGATGTGACACACACCACTGTGACCAAAGGACAGTCAGTGACCGTTCGTTCCAAACGTCTTCCTTCCGAAGTGCTCGAAACTGCTAAGAAGGAATTTGACCATATGCTTCCGCTTGGTATCACCCGCCCATCCAAGAGTACACGGTCAACCCCCTTGCACTTGGTCCCTAAGAGAACACCAGGTGGTTGTAGACCATGTGGTGATTTTCGCGCTCTCAACCATGCCACCGTACCAGACCGTTATCCGATCCCCCACATCAACGACTTTTCTTTGACCGTATATTCTAAGTGAGTTTTCTCTAAAATCGACCTAGTGCGTGCATACTTCCAAAGTCCCGTTGCTGAAGAAGAATATCTTCCCAAGACCGCGACCACAACTCCGCTTGGTTTGTGCGAGTTCTTGCGAATGTCCTCCGACATCCGGAATGCAGCCTAAACATTCCAACGCTTTATGGATCAAGCCGTACGTGGTCTGGATTCTGATTTTGTTTATCTTGACGATGTCTTGGTCGTCAGTAGTTCCCTGAAGAACAAGAAACAACTCTTCGTGTTTTGCTGGAGCGTGCAATCCTATGCAAAGTCAACATTCAGGATGGACGGACCATGCTGTCATGTAAGAGATTTCCTAAGAGAGGTTGACATTTCAGTTTACGTAGCAGAAAAGCGGATGCCACGGAAAGGCAGAAGAAAATGGAAGTTAGTTCTTGCACCTAGCTTAATGTCAGATAACGTTATAAGTTCCAGAAATATAAAACATCCTTTCCAAGTAGCCAGCTTGAATAGCGAAATAAGAAGGCCGGTTTACACTGCTGAGTAGACCATAACGGCTATGACACACCTATGTTCAAAATAAACGTTGCATGTTTCTCCAATTCGGAGCGCTCTCCACAAGATCGGTACGACGCCGGTTGTTTTCCATGTCCGGGAACACAGCTAAGAGCCCGCGGTTGTGTGACCCGAAACAACAGAAGGTGAAAACATTTCAATGGTTTCTAGCAAGGTAGCTCTTATGCCTTCCGAGTACTTGTCCACGGAATTATCGACATGTTTAGAAGATTAAAGCACACTGCTGTTACGTTCAGATATTCATAGGTAAGTACAACAGACGATTGCATTTGTATAACTAAGTGCACCGAAAGCGATGTTGATGAAAAAACTGAAACTGTACTACTAATGAGTAGTGTGGCAGATTTATGATGTGATATGAGACCCAACCGTGAAAAGTCATGGCTTCGGCTGGATTCGAACCGGCAACAGACAGAGCATGCCTCAACTCGGCAAGCGCTCTACCAGCTGAGCCACGAAGCCACACCAGGAGCTCGGATATTTCATATTTGGATTCTGTTACCCGCTCGTTCTATTGTTTCATATGGAATCAGCCAAATGGTTCACGTGATCGCCTTCCCCCACATGATTTCTCAAACAATTCACGCTGGAATCCACCTACGCCATTACTCATTAGAAATATAATTTCTACGCCCTCCTGAGCTTGTTTCTCACAGATACGCTGGAAAACGGACCATTATCATCAGCAGTAATTCTAGAATGCGGTCCCCCAGCGGATATAACCGGTCAACTGGCGATCAGCTGGCTGACAATAAACGCCTAAACCTGGTCGATCTTTGAAGTGACAAAGCAAATAGGTAGCGGATGCGCCCACGGATCATAGTCCGCCTGCTCTATTTCAGGCGGTTGAGTATTATTAGCGTTGTCCTTTAGAAATCAAATTGTCCCAGTGAAGGGACGTTTGCCTTCCTTTCCGTGGTTGCGTGTTTTGTAAGCGCGGGCGTAAATGGGGTCTGTGTCACGTGGCTTGTTTTAAGTCACTTTGATTGTGGCTCCAGTGACCTCTTCGGTTCAGCAGATGTGCTGGTAGCAGTTGTCTCATTCTCAAGCACTTGCTGAGACCTACGTTTTCAGCACCTGCAGGGAATAAGCCAGGGAGTAGTGTGTGTATTGCTGTTAAAACTGATGAACCAGTGGCTTTAGATAAATCTCGAATTATGCCAGCCTGGCTGGTCTTAACAGCTTTGCACACTAGACATCTGAAAGCAGATCCGAACGCTAGAAACGCCATCACAGAAGGGTACATTCCAGATCTCTTCCTCGGGTTAAACAGAACACAGACGTATTCATGACCGTGCTAAGCCACTTACGTCGCAAATGATGATTACGCGAATAATCAGAAAGTGAACGTACATGTAGAAAAAGCTTGCGATTTCTTTGAGTCGTGTAATCTCAGTGTGCGCTTGTGTTCCCTGGTTGGGACCGCCGGAATGTCTTTTGATGCAAACGGTGCGAAACGCAGCTGACACCACGGAAATCGGTCAGAAGCAATATCTAGATGTATCAGTACTAACCAGTCTATATATATGTTGGTCTCAGACGTCAACACATAGGCCGAAGTTTACGTGGTCTAACCACATGGTCAGTGGATTCACTGAACGTTTATTGAGTTACACAAAATTCAGCAGGCATCTGGCAACTTCTCAGCAAGCTGCGTAATGAATTTTAATCAAGAGAAGATAGTCACAGAGACTTTACTACTATTATTGAAGTATCAACTCACAAGAACGTAGAAGAAAACTAATAGTAAACAAACAACAGGATTGTATAGCGAATTCACAAATTTCACAGATTCTGGAAAAGATATGCTTAAAGATCATGGCCGGACACAGGGAGGTAGGTAGTCTATGTGAGAAAGGGCGTAAGTGCACTTAAAGGTTTAGATAAATACTGGTCTACCGGTCAGTAGTAGGGATGGATCAACTACTTAAGAACACGGAATAGACAAACCAGAATATTGAAGTATTTGGAACACAATGAGGGTAGCCTTCTTAGGCAGAGTAGGCCATTGTGCGCAGTTCAAATAGTGGATCCAGTTTTTGTGATGGACGTCCATAATTAATACAGTGACATCATGAAATGCAAGATGGGAAAAAGCTGGCAGCCCGGTAAACAGCTGTCTATCCTAATCGGTTGCCTGTATCTTTCAGTTAATATCATTTGGTTGTGATCACTATGAATCAACGTGGTGGTTATCGCAAGTGGCCTGCGTTGCACCAGCCGTTGCTTTGGTAACATACCAGATATTCAGTTTAAAACCCGAGGAGTGAGACCAGAAGGCATATGAGTTAAAACTCAGCTGTTCAGCTGTCCACTGTTAAATTGCCAGATGGAGGCTAGTAGGACGGTGACATCTTTCTTGTAATCCGAAAACAGAGGAGCTCCAAATGTGAGATTTAATCTAGAAAGAAATATGAGTGCCTGAATTGAAAGCTATAAATGTCAACTTGGCAAGCGTTTCACTCTACAGCTCTCGGAAAAGCGAGAGAAGTGTTCACAAGTTGCCGGAACCAGAGTACATATCACGACACGAATTGAGCCTCAGGTGAAATTACACGCTCTAGTTTTTTCAGAGGTTTATCTCCCACTCCAACAACTTATTCAAGTCAGTGGCCAAACCCAGGTCCGATTAGTAGTCATCGTCCACAAAATCTGTGAACCCAGATGGGAGTGACTTCCCAGAATTAACCTTCTCCATGCTCTCCTCCAGACTTCAAACCACCGCATTCTCACTGACCTATTACGGATTGATTCTGATCAAATTTTTTTAGCGGAAAGAGCATGTTTGAGGTTCCGTCCTTCGTTCGTAAAGGTGTGCAAGTGATTGTGTTCTGTAGCACCCTTTCCTGTTGGGCCGGGCCTCCCGCAGCCTGAATGAACTCGGCCAATTTTCGGAATTGAAAACCAGCCAATCATCCCCCAGTTCTCTGGGAATTATTACTGCCAGAGTGCAGAAGCCGTGATTTTGTAGGCAGTTGGTGCGTCAAAGGGGAATTCCCATCTAACAATGGGCTAAGACAGTAACACGCCACATAACGGGATGTACCTCAAAGACATTAAAGTGTGGAAAATTGACTACTACAAGTTTGCCATCCGCCTGTCCTACTCCAGTTATCGAATTCTTTCTCACGATCTGCCCTGCACCGTTTGGGTACTGCTCCAAGGTTCCCAAACGCAGACGTATGTTGTGGCTGGAACGGTTCAAACTGTTTTAGATTATTAAATCAGTTTCCGTAAACTAGGTTCTTGGCTTATGGCCCGACTTGTCACATTTTTGCTCTTCGCGGCCTTTTTTGGCAACATCAGCGAAAGTAAACTAAACACCCCTGGGAGCTCCGTGCACTGTACCGACGCCTCTCAAGAGGATGTAGAAGTCACTCCGATTTTCCTCATTGAGGTGTTT
This sequence comes from Paragonimus westermani, assembly GCA_008508345.1. Taxonomy (NCBI): domain Eukaryota; kingdom Metazoa; phylum Platyhelminthes; class Trematoda; order Plagiorchiida; family Troglotrematidae; genus Paragonimus; species Paragonimus westermani. The sequence goes on along the minus strand of QNGE01001128.1, from coordinate 172,890 downwards.
CTGTCGGTGAGGGCCACCGAGGAACCCTAGCTCTATGGGCGATGTGATTCTCTGTGGCTGCCAGTAGCAACACGTGGCAAGACACCCTTGGCGAGGGTTTCGTATCGCTAACTTTCACGCAACAAAAATGACGGTGCTCTTCATGTAGCTTCGGAAAAATTGTTCAGACCGCAGCGCTTCTGACATCTCCCTGTTATGAGTAACTTTTATTCACCCAAGGCCAGCTGATGGTCAGTAGTCGTTTGGGGCATTGAGGATGGATGCTTGGTCTCCTTGTTGATGTTGATATAACAAAAAGCATGGCTACAGCATAGGGGCATCATGATGTTTAACATTTCTGGTCAGGTCACTTTTCAGGTGACCTAGCTATCAGACAGCTTAATTCTCATCCCATAAATCGATGTTGCATGACGCGTATGAACTATGCATTTTCTAGCAGATGAACGAGTTTGATAACGTTCTCACTGGTCTACTTTTGATCCGCTCTTATTTCTAACCCATATGACTGACCGTATTCCATTTTTATCTCCCCCGTTTCTTCTTGAAGGTGATACCAAAATGTGGCGTGCCATTTTTAGCGATTTCTTAGCAGGTTTAAGGTTAGGCCCAAGTCACCCGGATCCAGTCAGCTTGTCCGTTTCGATGCCCAGCGGTTTTCTGGTGACCTGGAAGACAGTCGTTAATATCAGGTTGCATCACCTTTCCTGGGATTCACAGGGATTACCGGGGAAAGGGTATAACAATAATTCAACAATTTCTTAGACGGGTGGAAACCTATCAACACATTCGAAAGTTCCCCAAAAGAGAAGCTAACAACCCAATATGGTACGTCGGCCCAACTGCTGACAACCTTGTAGGGGAGCAACTTTGGCCCGAGGAACTTCCACAGTAACAGTTTTTCGCTTATGTAAAGACCTCTGACCATTCGAGCGAGTCGGAATGACTTCAGCAGCCTTGCTGTAATTAGAGTTGAGCCATGTAGAATAACGACCAAGCGTATAAGGACCGCAGAACAATATCAAGCAGGATAAGACGGAAGGTATGTTGTTAAATCACATATAACAATTACACAGGATATTCGAATAGTAAAACAGTTGCACAAGATTAAGATTAAGATTTCGGCACATTCATCACACCCTGAATGAGCGTGCGGATACCTGTACTTCCGTAGTGGTCTTGATTCCAAACGTTCACATCTTCTGAATATCGGTTCTCCCAGTATCTCGTGTACTTCAGGAATGGCCTGTAATTCAGTAGTTTCATTCAAATGCAACAGGATCATCCATAAGGGACTCAGTGGAGTTCAAAGCAACGAGGTCTCTATCAACCGATCGACTGTTACAATCGAACTTAACTTGGTCAACCTGTCTTCGATGACAGGAAAGACCATCCAAGTCAGGGATATTAACCGTGTGGCTTCTGTCAGATAAGAAACTTTTCAACCAGCAGGACGCATATTGCCGCGTTTGAAAAATGTAACACCAGCTGTTTTTGTACAGCCGAAACTTGTACGCAGAGAACGAGGTTTGGGAAGAACTGTCAGGCTATTTCCGCTAACCGAACATGGGGCGTTTCTGTATTGCAGGGGAATGTGATCGATTCTTCGGTCGATTTACACAAGTGAGTTTTGTGTTAAGGAAGCAGTGGCAGACTTCAGCGCGTGTACAAAATTTTCCCTGATTCCACTGGATTGTGAATGTCGCCAAGTGCTAAACAAATGCCGACATCCAAGTTCTTTAGTCCATTCCTCCAAAGAGTTGGCAATAAAATGAGTGCCACTATCAGTGGCCAAAGTAGCAGGTACATCCTAGGGACAGAATCCTCTTCTGAAAGAAGGCTGCGTAGTATGCACTCAGTTATATAGTCGAGAAGACTTCGGGCCACCCACAGTGATTATCAATGATCCCTAGTGCACAGTATTTCCCGGAAAAGCACCTCGTTGGTCAGCGTGAACTCTTTGAAGCTTTTCAAACGTAACAGGTCATGCAAGATATCGTGGTTGTTTTGTACGAAACTTCTGCACACATTTGGGACAGCTTTTAAAAGTGTCTACCGTCTGATCCTACATCTGGCCACCAGCAAAATCAGCGTGCAAACGACCTCATTTTATCAGCTGCTAAGTGCCCGGAATTCAAATCCAAAATGGCATTAGATCTTAAAGCCGGTGGATTTACAACACGATCAACAAAACACAGTAATCCGTCCAGAGTAATAGGCAAACTTTCACGGTGACATTAAAATGCAGAAATTTTATGCCGCTTCTGTTATATCCTGCCATGTCTTGTGGTAGAGATAGCAGAGCCGAAAAATTTAGAAGCATCACATACAAGTGCATCCCTTTTTTCTAGCAGTGGTTGAATTAGTAAACAGTCAGCGTCGTTAGAGCTCAAGTTCGGTGACGGAATTGTGGATGAGAAGTCAACATATGGTGTTGCTTTTCGCAGTACGATAAACAACTCTGTAACTTTAAGAGCTAAACGCAATGCCCCAGCGTTGCACCATGGCAGCAGATGATTGCCAGCGATTTGTTGGGATGATGCCTAAATCTTATAGCCTCATGCTGTTCCAGTGGTGACTTGACCAAAAAGATATTTATGAATTCTTTAAACAGGGCCCCACGCTGGGTCTCAGGGTACCCACGTTAGGCTTCAGACAGACGACATGAAATGCATATAACGGGTCTACCACACTGTTTGAGAACCATACCTATTCCAGGGGCAGAAGCAGAGGTAAGTACAGTTGAGTGATCTTCGTCAGAGAACGGTTTCAAAATAGCAATAGTTCAAAGATGGTGGAGTAAGACATGAAGCGTTTTGTCGTGCTAAGCGGACCAAAAGAAGCTGTTGTTGGATGACTTAGCAAACAAAGATGGAGCGCATAGAACAAACTTCGGAATCAAACATGAGTAGTGTTGGAGTGCACCCGAAACAGAACGGTGATCATGAAGATTAGTCGGTGAAGATGCATTCACTATTGGGGCTATGAGTTGTATATCTGACCTGAAGCCATTGCCATCAACAACGTAATCAGGGCATATGAATGAGAAAAATGGAACCTCAGACTCTTTTGGGATAATGACCACGCCGAAGTAGAGAAATCGCATCAGCAGAGAAAGAAGGTAATAATCCTTGACAGGCTTATTAGGAACATGAAAAATAATATTACCTTGATGGGTTTCGACAATATCTAAGTTGTAAAGGGTTGTCTTCATTGCATTCTTGAATACCACTGATAAAACCTTCAGGCCACAAGGTAGGAAATTTTACCGATACTTTCCGAACGGTGTGGTTATCACAGTCAAGTTACTCGATAAGTCGTCAGGTGGTATTTGTAGATAAGCATCCTTTAGACCGATTTTTGGGAAGAGCCAAGAACCCGAAAAGAGATATACGACGTCCTCAGATTTTTTTGTTGTGTGGACCCGTTTTAGTAGGTGCGTAGTGAACGTTAACTTACCGTCAACACAAATCCCCGGTGCAATCTCATCAACCTTTAATGGTGTCACTATTGGGATCGCCCGGGTTGAGGAGTCAACAGGAGGTTTTACTCCTTCATCACATATGGATTGCAATTCTCTGCGTGCAGTTCCTCGTAAACCAAATGGAACTTGGAAAAGACTGCGTCCCCAAAAGCTTCATGTCTTATCCCCAGTATTTCCATTCCCCCCTCTGGCCTTAGGACGGTCCAGTATGAGTTGTTGAATGTCACCACCGTTTAGTGACCTCAGTACAAGAATTTCAGAATGTGATAGTGATAAAACTTTCCGCTCACATGGAAGCACCTGAGCTTATAGCTGACAACTGACAATATTTAGCGCTGTCATTGGCCAACTGGGCCAATACGGTGCAGCAGCCTACAAGAGGCAGTAAATGGCCAGTGAGGCCACGAATGTCAACATGTGTAGGCTGCTGCACAGCATCAGAATAAAACACAGATAAAATTGAATGTGGTATCACCGACTCAACAATAACAATGTCAACAATAAACTCGTGAGTTTTGCTAGCAGCGGACACGAACGTTTTCAAAACACGAAAGATATTTTGGGGCACAATAGATAAATGGATTGAAAGTGTCAATAGTCAATGACTGAGCTTTCAAATTTGTTTTTGTTGTCAAGTGACGTAAATGTCTGGACTTACACACCGACTAGGTATGACCTAATTTGCCACAGCCGAGGCCCTTTACCTGTCTCTGTGGACACGAATACCGAGAGTGCTTGCACTCACGGGATGCGCATTTCCCGAGCTACTGTGGAATTGGGTTCAGATTACTTCCTTTGGAAAACTGTGCGAAGGATCTTGGTACACGGAACTCAGCACGCTGTCTGGATGCGTTACCTGGTTTCGGTCTTGGATTGTTGCCCCCGGAATAGTTGCACAGAACTACCTCAACGGTCATTGTGAGTTTTTGTGCATCCTCGCACTGTTCACATACTTTATGAATAGGCTGGAGCCCTCTATTATGATGAGGGAATCTTCTGTTATAACTCTGGTAATTTAATAACAGGAATCAATCGATCACGCAGCTGGTCCTCTAACTTGATGCCGTATTCAAACTTAGCTGCTCTTGGTTGTGATTGTAGGACAAATTAATGGACCGACTGATATTCTGATCGAATTGACACATTAAACAGGGCTCTTTAAAACGCCAAGAAATTCACCCGTTTGAAGTATTGAAGAAGTATTCTCCTCAGAGTCAGATAGGAGATTTATACTGGTGACTCCTGGGAAGCCAAGTTTTGGCGAAGGCATAAGATCCCATGCTGATGAATTGTAGAAAGGAAGCAATCATCGTCTCGTCCTAATCAGATTTCGTGGAGCGCCAAGTGTCAAGCCCCTCCAAATAATCCATTACCTCTCGAGAATCTTAATCAGTGAATGACCGAGCCATTTCAGTAATAATTGTAAATAGTGCGGAAAAGCAACGCAAAATGATGTAACTAGAACTTGACCGTGCTGAATAAAGAACAAAAGTGTGGTAATCGCAGAACGGTTGGTGACGTCTGACTCGTGTTAGCCCGTCATAGTGACCGAAGTCAAGGGACGCTTGCGCTTAAGCATCACCGCAAGTGGCTTGCGTTGCACCACTTGCGGTTTTACCCACACACGACATATGCAGCATTATGCCGAAGGAATAGGACCGGCACGTATGTGAGTGAGGTCTTCGTGTCCTTCCGACCAATGCTAGTTGGCGGAGTGATTGACTAGCATGGAAAGAAAACCGTCATCTCACGGAGACTAAACAGAAGGCGACTGCAGTGCCAAGATCTAAACCGAGAAGAAAGATATTTAAAAAGTAATTCGAGAGGCATTTCAGCATGAGAGTGCACGTTAGTGCGTTCCAGCTAGGATAAGAACGAAAAAACAAAAGTCGGATTGGACCGCGAAAAAACAGGCAAACTATCCGTCCTAAAATACATCAGCAGAGCTGGAGAAAAGAGTGTTTAGAAGACCGCATACACCTAAGGTTCTGAGAAGAGAGATGGATTATTTTATATATGACCACGGTCCCGGTAGATGTATTCATTATCAGGAATTAAACAGCTATACTGATATGGCTCATTTGAGCCCAAGGTACTCGTCATCTAATCGCCGACGGTGTACCGTGAGTAGGCTGATGACCCGCCAATCCCAAACGGTCAGCGCATTTGCGGCAGCACAAGTGGCAACGCCATATAGCCACACCATCGCAGTCTACGGCACCAATAGTTCCCTTCCAAAACGCACGCTTTTCTTTTTGGCCACGCAGTAGCCGTTGGTTGAAGCTGCAAACGCCCTTTCGAGTCGTATTCCTCGAGGCCATCCGGCTGAACACCAATTCTTCCCAACGTCTACAATCGGTGTTATAACGTGAACAACTTATCCGCATGACAATATGATATCTCCGCTTTTGAGCACAGGGACTTCGCTTGCCTGATTTCACCTCTTCACACAGCAGGTGCTTCGGAATACTCTCATCGCTCATTCATCGGGCGTAACCTAGCCAATAGAGCTGATTCAGCATCAGCTGGTTTTCCATCCCGTTCGTGTCTACTAGCCGTAGTACTTCAGCGTTCGGAATTATGTCCAACCACCGAATACCCAAGATACACCGCAGACATTGCACGTGGAAGCGGTTCAGGTAGAGCACGTCCAGTTGATACAGTGCCCGTGCTTCACTGCCATGGAGCAGTACAAACAACACCACTGGGTTATTGCTCGACTTCGGCCTACAGTTATTCCGAACACGTCTTACAGTACGTGTAAAAGTAATACCAGCATTCACCATATGAGCTTCTTATCTCACGGTCCACGGAGAGACCTCCCGACAAGTTGCTACCAAAGTAGCCGAAGTTTACACAGCTATCGACGACGTTACGCGAATTTGTGGTGGGTGTGCAGAGACAGTAATTACGATTTGCGAGCACTGAAAGAAAAGGTCTCATCCGTGTTGACATCCAGTCCAAACTTGGACGCCGCAGACGCGTGCATCGCCAGGCTTTGCGGTTCTTTTTTACTGTGTGCCAGCAACGTGCCATCATCTACGAACAGAAGCATGCGCACCGTTGATGCGGGTAACTCGGTTGGGCGCCGAAACTTCAGACACTCAGCAGGCGCCTGTTCGAGCTGTACTCAAACTCAACGCCATCATCCCCAGAATCATGAGAAGCAGTTGGGACGATGGCTGTCGAATATAAACTTAAAAGGGCCGGGGCTAGGATACAGTCCTGCTTCAAGCCAGTGGCAATGTCGGAATCATCTGAGGTCGATCCACACGATATTGCCTTCACCTTCGTGCTCTGACACAACAATCTACTCATACTGGTGGTCTCACTTATATATCCAAACTTACTGGGCACCGTCCACAACGCCCTGCGGCTCACGGAATCAAATGCCACGGTGAAGTCCGCGATCAGGGTATACAGAGGCCAGTTTCGTTCCCGGCATTTCTCCTAGAGCTGTCAATCAGTATACACCAGGCTGATCGTACACCGACTAGCTCAGAATCCACACTGCCACTCAAGAACATTTGTCTCCGAAACTTCCATATGCAACCGGTTCAGAAGGATTCTGGCAAGCACTCAGAAGACTGATGCCCCGATAGCACCACTTGCTACTGCCACCCATGAACCAGTTTAGGGGGAGGGCGTCTTTGAATTCTTGTGACATCACCTCGTGTTTCCAGATGGAGTGAGCCGGCTGGAGCAAAGTGTGTCCATACGCTGGTGTGCCATACCCTAGGATCTCACCTAGCAGTACATCCCCGCCGCCTACCACCTGCGTGATAATTACTTAACAAATTTCGCACCGCTGCACAATCACTAAGTCCAGCGAACGGTGATGACCGCTTCGTAAACGAGTCCACATCGTGACGTCGCTTACATTCAGCTGAAATCGGATTTTCGCGAAAGCCGGCTCGTGAGTAGCACACTGGTGCGGTAGATTATCACTCTTCTCGTTGACTGAACCGTTGCCAGGCTGCCGAGTCGCGCTCAACTCGGGCGTTCAATTCGCCTAAAACAATAGTCAGTCACTCACTGACGCCAACTGGATTGTAGCGGACTGCTGATCATGGAAGTGGTCCTTTGTAACGTCAATGCGACACATAGTTGGACCATTAATACCAACAAATGTAGTACACTTACCTCGACTGAGTCGCAGGCACATCGACAGCATTCGGGGGTTGATGCCGTGCGGTTCGCCTATCGTCAAAGCATTGATGCGATCAGCAACTGCAAAACAGACACCATGCTCCCGGACACTGTCTGTCGGATAACCTATCCAGTAGAAGGTATACCCAGCACTTGCTTCCCTCGTTTTGCCTTGGTCTGCAAGCTTTTTCTCACTCAAGGCTACTACGTCGGCCCCACAGCGACACAACTTCATCGCGCTAAGTGCGGCTGGCCGTCCCAGCTTTTCTGTGACCCTGCATCGACCCAGCAGAGTGCGCGCCTTCCATCTCCCAACAGAAAGCTTTCTGCGTTCCCGGACCTGTTTCAGGCTGGTCTTCTAAGTACGGATAAATGAGTGAGCAGTATCTGTTCGAGTATCCAGATTGGAGGAGCGGCATGAGGTTAATTGTATGGCAGTAGCATATTCTCGGCATCCATCCTGCCATGTGCAGCAGATAAGACGGCCCGGCTCATCGTGCGCGATGTTCGGCAAAGTATATCATTCGGTTTGCGTTTTGACATAATGGTATGCGTGGGCTAAGGATACTATCAAGAGGCCCAGACTCAGACAGCAGGACGATTAGGGCCCTGAACCATGGCGTTTGGCTGAAAACCTCGTACCGCAAGGCAACGAATGACGCGCATGCACACATACGCAACAACATCGGCTATCTAAAGCAGGCTCGGCAGTCACATCATGAGGATTCGGCACACTCACAAGGAAACAACAATATTGCATATACAAACCTTCCGCATATACGCACAAGATCAGAACAGGCAAAGACAAACCTCAGACTGAACCGTACCATGACACACGGTCATCATCCACAACGAATGCATCAAAAACATCTGCCTTTTTTCTGGTTGACCCCCTATGGCCACTCCGACAAAGTTGAACCTACAAGGACAACAGTCGCAGCCAATGCAGCTCGCCGGATCACGACAGCACACAAACCCGGCCACCATGCCAAGGTAACAGAAAAGACTACGGAACCGCACAACACCATTAGGCACAATAAAACGGAACGTATATTACTGAATCGTATGTATCAACTGCACGGGATTTTGGATTAGTAAAACAACTGCATGAGAAAAGGACACAAGGTGTGTCAGCCATGTTTGTCACACGTCCGTATGACCGGTCCCATTTAAATGAGCTTGTTCTCATTTCCAGAAGGTGCAAATTTGTGCACAGCCGCTGTTGAAGTAGTTGCTTGCGTGAGTGCTTGATGATTGATATGTGTTAATAGGACGTTGGTGGCCACGTTTACCGCCCCATTCATTCCCTTCTCACTGATTCGTCTCCTTACATTGGAATTCTTTATACTGATTACGAGCCTTTCTTACAATCCGACACTATCAATCAAGTTACGCGCGTGACAATCCATTTCTTCCGTGAATGTTGATCTTGATGTATTATTAAATCTCGGTGCAGTCTGCTTGTAGGAACTTGGTTCCGAGTAGTTTTTCTTCCTTACCTTCCGTTGCCGGACCATTGTTTATATGTATCCTAGTTTTATTTTCGCTTGACCGCTTCGCCATTGCGTGACTGTTGCATTTGAGCATACTTACGCGAACCGTTAGTCTCAGAACTTGTATATTTGGTGAATTCAATATCGAGGTTTGTTGTTGTCTTGCACTGTTCGGTCTATCACATTGCTTTTGAAAACCAACACCTTATTACTCAGAAACTCGCCAATACGACCGTCTTCCTTGTTGTATCCGAATTAGTTGCTCGACAAGCTCAGAACTTATAAACGTTCGCTACTTACAGACGCGACCATCATCGATCCAGCACATCGATAAACGTTGGAAGAAGACTAAGCGTTGCTCACACAACCACCGAACGTCCGGATTAACATCCACAGCTCGAAACCTACCGTCCAGCATCTTGACAACATGCCTCTTTAAGCGGTTCTGACCGAAAATGATCGAGGCACGGCGATCCATCTTACCATTTGGAGCTCACTCAACACCGCAATGCTTTTGGTGAAGACCCAAAATTTTCTGACGTTAACTAGGGGGCTTTCCAATCGTTTGGATCCCTTCAACTTCAAATCGTCGTACAAAACCCTCGTCCAACCACATCTCGCGGATGAAACTGCGATCAAGCCAACACTTCATCAAGCGAACAAAATGAATCACAAAAATGTACCACGTGCCAACGAGGCAGTTCCGGGTCTTCAATGTAACCCGTATGAAGTTGGGACGTCGTTTTTAGGTGCACAAACCATCCACGAGGTTCAGTGTTCAGCATGGGATGCAGCAGTATGCTGAGCAACCATCATCCAGAAATAGGGTTCTAACTTGGCCGGTCAGAGTATTCACAGTTTCTCAAGTCGTAGAGTGCTGTTTTCCTCCAAGTAACTCTCGCTGGTTTCGTTTTGTTTCCAAGGCTTGTCTTGATAAATACTGCACGCGATTCCCATGTTTCCAGCATCGTCACAGCTTTGGGATTATGCGCGTGGAGGTACGGGTCCCTCGGAGGTTCTGCACTGTGCTTACGACACAAATTGACCAACCAAACGAGCGTCAGCCTTGTAGTCGCGCGTGATAAATTCTGTTTGCCAAACCATGCCGGTACAACACGGTGAGGTCGTTGCAGCCTACAAGTACTTGAAATTGATCACCACCGGCATTCATCACTAGTCATGTGTACTATGATGGGTTACTAAAGTCACGTCGTATGGTCCGCTTTCTGAAGTGGAGTGAAGAAACAATCTTTTTTCATAATTTGCTAGAAAGAAGCCATAACTAACGTGTCAAGGTTCAGGATCTCTTCGGTTACTTCCGCAAATACCAGACTGTAACTGACAGGTGTGGTTTATCTGCAGATGAACTGCGCTTTCTTTACAGATAACTAAGGCTTTCCGACAGAGGGATCTCACGCTGCTCAGACAGGCCCCCCGAAGCCTCTCAGGCCGGTACTGGATTTTCTTCTATACGATGGTGCCCTCTTACCGGCCGCCCTCGCGTCCACACTCGCGGGCTCGTACATTTACCTCTGCTTTCAAAATCCTCTGTTTGTCTTCTATCACAAGAGTACGAAGAGTAAGACAGTAAGCATTAAGAAATCTGAAAGGAAAGTGGCAACAATGTCATCACCGCCTCGCGGAAAACCCGGTTGTGGCGATCGTGTCATAAGTCCTCAGGGAGGAATTCAGTGTGATTGGTATGCACGAACACTATTCAAGACTTTATTATGTTATCTATTGCCCCCGTGTGAGCGACAGTTCAAATGTGTTTTACTGGGTTGAACGCTGGGACAGAAGTCCAAATGTGGACTTTCCCCCGAACTGGTCCCCTCCAAGCCGAGTGAGGTTGATCGACTAGCAGTTCGTCTGTCAGCGATTGGGCGTAAGGTTGTTCGTGTCAGAGGTCTCTTCAGGCAATTCCGCCTGGGCTTTTCCTGATATCACACCACCCAGACAATTCACTCGGGGTTCAAAAACTGACACCAAAGTGAATTAGCATTTGCGGCTTAGATGCACATGTCCCCTTGTTTTTAGTTAACTCGTCAGATGCCATAACTGCAACTGACTCGCAAACTATGCCAAGCGGCGATCCCCACAACGATACTGTTACCAGTCGTTAGCACCCGAATGGATATGCTGAATCGTACACAGAATAATTGCGTTGGTCAGAATTCGGACTATCCCCGTTTCAATGAAGAAACCGGTAAATCTTGGTCCCGAGATCGGCGTGGCTGTCATTGCCAGCTGCTCCCAGGTCAGATCAAAAGACAAATGTTCCAGAAGCATACGCGACGGGGAGGATCATTCATATTTATATGATGCATTGTAACTCCAAAACCTTTCCAAACCGGAATATCGAAGAATCGTTACTAAAAATAATAAAGTAACTAAGCCGACAACGGTCAACGGGGAAGGAAGAATCAGCGATGGTTAACTCTAGATGATTCGGAGAACTTCTACTGATTCTGATTGAGTGAAGCCGTTTCCTTGAGGAGTGAGGGGATTTGGATAAAATGGTGGGCTTCCACCACTTGGCTCTACCGAGCTACGCCATCAGTTTCTATTCCAATACCAACACCAGTCGGTGCTGCTGAACTGATCAACTCCGATAGCAGCACGCAGAAGCTATTGTTGAAAAGGACAATTTGTAAACTGCTGCTGCCAGAGCAGGCAAAAGAAGACAAACGGGGGCGCCCAAGAGAATTGTGACTGACGACTCCGATGCTTCGGTGGGTACCTCACAGTTTTTGAAGGTCGTTACAATGTCCTGCGGGGGTGTGTGCGCCAGGTGCGCCTGGTCCGCCATTAACGGGGATATCCGTAGAGCGCAATGAGGTGGCGTGCGCAATAGTTCTATAGTGAATACGCCACGACGTGGGGACCCCACGGATCCCAGCCTCGTTTTTTGCAAAGCAAAGGTAACGTATAAACAAATTTGCCAGGGACCACATGGTTATCGTATTCGAATGGTTCAAAGTGTGTGTGACGGGGGTGTTGCTCACCTGGTTCCCAGACGTCGTCGTTCGCAAGCTCACGCAACTGGGCAGCTTTCCGAAGTACCCTCTACATCCACGACCCGGGCTCTTTAGGGCTGTTCTGTCTACCGATGAGGAAAGCAAAACAGCCGTGCGCATTCTATACTATGAAGGTCTGGAGTGAGCCTCGACAGGATCTGCCATTGAGGGTATACAGGCACCAGGCGCGACCGCTAAACAGAGACTCAGTCCTGTGTGTTCTTGCGGTTCACCGACAGTCACCTCCTGTCCTTTTGAACCCGCTGTCGCTGGTTAACAATCCCGGCATCATGGTTTCGGCATTTTTCAGGCACTTCGCGACAGTGTGCAGTCTAGAGAGCGAGGTGCGCAATAAACCAAATTGCTGGCCAAGCGTCTTTTGCGGACACAACACATTCTCCTTCCCGATCCCCACATTATCTACCGAGCGAGGAAAGTTTTCTATGACGGACGGGCGCACGAAACTCCGCCTTAGCAGAACGATTCGCGAGATGTACAGCTTTTTGAAGTTTCCTGGTAATTGACGAAACCTTGTGTTGAAATTTGTTCAATCGTTCGCTGGATTTTGGGATTTTCCGCCCTGCCTCGCCAAAGCTGACCTATCTTGACATTTTCCGGACGCCAATTTGACCCCCTAATGGCGAAACACTTCAAAGATGGGCTTGGGCATTATTCCAGGAGTGACCTTGAACTATTTAAAAAAATTGCCCACTCCACAACCTTGCGAAGAGTAAATTAGTGTAACATCTCATTTTTTGGGACCAAATCTGTGATACGAACGAACCATCACTTTCTCTGTTGCGTGCGTAGTCACCGCAATGATGCTAACAGCATCGGGCTATTTGTCGGTCAGGCTGCATCATCTCTGCCGACATCCGCAAGAGCTGAACAAACATCGGTCTGACCGTGTGAGCGCTGAATCCTGTCCACGTCGGTACATCACAATTCACTACAATAATCCTCCAGAGGATGCAGTGTTTGCCCAATGAGTCCGAGATTTCGAGCATGAGGGTGGTACTCCTGGGTTGCAATTTACTTTTTCCCATAAGCCTAGCAACCATTACCACTTGAACTATGTGATGTACTTATTTTGTACCATCTGTATTCCTGCACGCTTCAACCGACTACCCTTGCTATAACTCCCAAATCATCTAGTTTTACACATTGCCCCATGACGCTAATGCACAGCATTTTTCAACAAATGTCTTGTACAATGGAAACATGCGTGTTGATTTGCCGGTGACGGCGGTGACCCACATTATTTGCGCGTGAAGATAAAGCGATGATTTTACTAGGCGTCGTTTACGTAAAACATTGACGACCGTGGGATGATGAAAAAGCTGCACCGTTTGCTCTGTTGTAGGAGTTATATAGGAAACTCCGTTAACCCTAGGTTGTCGTTCCAAACCTGTCAGAAAATTTGCTGATCTCGAGCTCATATTCGTTCACTTAGAAAGCTTAATATTCACCTACTTCTTTAATTGAGGATATCTGCTGAAGCTAGTTGGTGTGCGTCTGTCTGAAACTTCCGCTATTATCGGCCTAGAACAGTCCAGGATCAGTGCGCCATAGGTATTGGGGCAGTTAAGAATGGCGTGCAGACCCTCGGCTGCCGTCATGTGGCGGGATGGTGATTATGCGAGATAGGGTTTAGGATTTCGGTGGTCCCAGCATTCTGGCCGACGTCTTACCATTATGATTTCAATTTCATTGGTACCGATTCGAATGTAAATCTCGCTGATTCTGGCTAGAACCAACAACCGGTTACTTCCGTTGACTCAAACATGGTACTTTGTACAAATTCTGCACAGGAACTTTACGATGGCTGTTCCAGGATGGTGAGCATCCCTCACTATACTCTCCAATGTTTGTTGTGTGAACAGTGGCTTCACGATGGGTGCGACCAGAACGATATAACCAAGTTATATATACAAGACGCTAAATCAAGACTTCTCCAAGGTTAACCACTCCATCCGCGGACAGTGTCATCTTAACGTGTCAGGTCGATTAAGTAGGGGTGAAAAAGTGAGAACTCTAACAACCATGGCCAAAGAAGGCGGCGTTGAACTCACCGCAGAATCAGTTCAGTTTTCGGTCATCAAACAAACAGATGGCGCGTTCGTTGATATCGAAGCTCGCGCTACCAGACGTAATTTCAGAGGAGTTAGATGGCAGACTGTATGGAAGCTTTATATGGTCACTGTTAAATATGATACAGTCGGATTCAATCCCATTTACCAGGGTTGCCACTGAAGATTGTTCAAAACAGTCTCACAGGGACCAACGGGCCTTAGTTAACTCCGATAAATCCACGGGGACCCTAAGTGGAATCAGCAGTGCCGTCCCATGTAAGCCGTCTGTCGTCATCTTTGGTACGCTGGAGGCCGGCTCAACCTTATTAGAAGAGCGCAAACGGCGCGACGCGGAACGGTGCAGGGAAATATTTGAAAAACTATTCATCCTCATTGTAAAGCTGGCGGTAATTAGGAGGTTTGCACCAGGCCGCGATGTGCCCCCGTCCGGTCATAGTATCAGTGAGCTCAGGATCCTGCACAGAGAAACTGCTAAACTCAACATCCGCACTGCAGGACTATATTCCTCTCCGTATTTGGCAAGCTATCCCGAGACCAGTCAGAAGCCAGTTGCTATCTACCCCTCTAACATTGTCGAACACCAGATCTCGCAGCTTAGCACTACACGAGTATCGGAGGCCCCAAGAGAGAACAGGAGCAGCAATCTTACTGACGATTTGTTCCGATGGCAGTTTATTGCACGGAAGGTGAATGTCAACGATGTAACCAGTGATATACGCCGTTTACCACAACTGTCCGAAATCACGGTGGACAGGGTTTCGGCGGAATGTTTCCCGATTGAAGGAACATTACTTGATGGCTTATAATTGCACTGATGCTGATCACGACTTGGAAGGCAGATAATGAGTCAGAATAAGCCTATCCTGGAACGGGAGTTGCCAATGTGGCTGATCGACATTGCACCGATCACAGTAATGCTAACCACCCAGTATAGCTGGAAACATAGATGGATCAGATAATTATCACACAGCTCACCTCAACAGAAACCCCCTGAAACAGTCAGCTGCGCTTTACTCTGCATACAAGCCGCCCACAGGAGCGTCCATACAGTTAACTTATATCTCCGATACACAGTCAGACCTATCATCCCGCGGCCCCATGGTAGTTCAGTCGCTGGAATGCTTATGCACAAGCACACATAGCCCGCGGAGCAACCTCCTCGAACTGCATCAATTTTATAGATGTCGTGAGTATATGATGATCGGGGTTACCAGAACATGGCTGCACGCAGCCATATTTGGCAATGAAATTGATATAACGGAAACCCAAGCTCTGCGAGCAGATCGCACGGGAAGTAGTGGTTAGGGTAGTGCTCTCCGTGATAGTCGTCAGCTTAAGACTGATAGGCTGCACGACAACCTATTTGATACGGTACCCGAAGCAGTATGGACTGCAGTCTAACCGTCAAAAAAGCATGTTCATCCGGTGGCTGCTACATACTGTTCATCAGGCCGTTTCAATGAAGCACATGAATGTATCATTGATGCCTTAAATCAAGTGGGTAGATTGATGTTATCTGATGTGCTACTGACCAGCAATTTTGATCTCCCAGATGTCTGGGTTGCCACCGTTGACTGCATTGCGGGAAGTGGAAGTACGTCTGTCTCTTTCCGTGGTGTAGACTCGCAACTTGACCAAGATGAGCACGTGAGCCAGGCAACTTGACGGAAGTACGGTTGTACACCTTCCCAGTTAGACTGGATCCTTATGAACGGATGCCCTACAGTCACCAATCTGACAGCTTCTGTGCCCTCTGGACTTATCGAATATAGTGTCACTTAACTTCAGTTCACCCACACACTGAAGCTCTGCCAACCCGAACGCGTCATGCAGTAGGAATTCTGCACGGCAACCATAGCATCTATGACAGATTTCATAAATTGCGTTTCTTGGCAACAAAACTGTACTTTTATGAATGAGTGATGAGACGGGTTCATTACTGAACTGAGTGAGGAAGTGCGTGAAAGTGTTCGTTGTTCCACACCGAAACTGAGTGGGCCAAAACCATGTATACGCAATAAGGCTGTTAAAACCCTTGAGAAGAAAAAACCACGTGGGCTCGACAACAGCTAACGCAGTTCTCGTGATTTCGAAATACATCTCTCGATTCAAACTACCACTAAAGAAGAACTGCTACCCAAAAAAGCGGTGGTTAAACCCAGAAGTTTAGTCACCATATACTTTGTGTGACTAAAGTCCGACCAGGATTCTCACGCATTCGTAGACTAAGTGGCCAACTCACCAATAGCAATGACAAGCAGAAAGCACGCTCACTGAACAGCTTGGCATAGTGTTCTGCTATAAGCGACCGGAGATCAGTGAAAAACATCACTTTGTCTTCATAACTGAGTGCGCTACACAATGCTCTGGACCCCCAAAGCTTGAACATTACACTTGTTGAGCGAAACCTGTCGAATTTAAAGGTCAAGCAATTCCTAAGCTTTGATAAAAACGCGCCAATAATACTCACTCAATATGCGGGCGCTTTGTCACAACCATTAATCTCGTGGTTTATTACACTTCTGGAGTAAAGTAGTTTCTCACTGATTAGGAGACGTATACGGTATCTCCAGTATTTAAACCAGGTGACTGTCCAGCTTGTGAAGGCTACCGCCTTGTGAAACTATGTTTTATGGGACTCCCTGAATCGTATGAAACATCTGCATCCGGCTCAATATCACTTTAGTGAAGGTAGGCCATACCATACAAATCTAATGGAAGCAGTGAGTTGGTGGAGGGCTGCCACGAACACCGCCATACAGACGAATGGGGTCTTCCTAGATTTCCCGGGGCATTCAAGAGTGTAAGTCATGATGTCCTAATTAGCCCACGAAGAGCATTAGACTTTAGGAGCGGTCTGATTGATTGGCCTCAAGACTATTTGCAGAGCCATTCGTTTCATGATCGTCTCAGGGCATTCCTCTCACCTAAGATAATAGCTTTCAGCGGAGTCCCCCAGGGTCCAAGTCTTGGACTCTGACTGCTTACATTATTCATGAACTATGTTCCCGGCCTAGTGAGTTTTCGAACATTGTTGTATGTGGATGGTGTTAACATTTTTCGTGCTATTCTTATATTGCAGGACAAAGAGGCAACACAAGGTAACTTAGGTACCCTGTCGCGCTGGGTTATCCAATATGCTGTACCATTCAACGTCACTAAATGAAACATAGAAGTTGGAAATCACGCTTGTTTCGGTTATTTTTTAAATGGCAGTGAGCTGCGAGTGGTAACTGGAGGGACCATCACAACTGGTTATATCTAGTTACTCCATAACTGTGACACACGTGTCCGGAAGATCTCTTATAGGACGGACCAACCAGGCTGCCAACTAGGCCAGTTTACTGCGAAGTGTTTGTCACTAATGTCCGTCCTCATCTAGAAGTTAGTCCCCAGACCTGTGCTCTTTTCTGTAGGCGAGGTATTGATATTTTAGTTGAAGTTGAACGTAGAATCACAAAATGCGTGCGATGACCATCATAAATATCCAAGATGGATGGATCCCGTGGACTGGACCTGCTTATTCCCGAATACCGGCGAGCCCACGTGGAAAAGGTACTTATCTGTATGATCCCACAACGAGTTTCACGCGAATCGGTACATGTTCAAAAAATGTCCTCGCACAAAACACGCGTGGCCACGCATCAAAGTTAAACTAACAGCGTACACACTTTCTGCGTGAGTAGCATTGTTTTCATATGCGTGTTTGTCACTCATGGAACTCGCTAACGGAAACGGTTGTGCAGGCGGCTAGTGCTGAGTAATTTAAACAGGATCTTGATATGCGCGCCAAAGTGAATTTCCAACATGCAGCTTTCGAGACCCCGGCTGTCGCCTTCAATGGAGGCCTGCTTTTGACGGGGTAGTTAGAATAGTTAACTGGCCCCAGTTCGCTTGTTGCTTGTCTATTAGTTACTTGTCTGTTTAATGAATGCTTGCTGTATGTTTGGTTCCTCCTTCCTGCTTGTCTGAAATGTGATTGACGCCTAGGATACCTCATCGGCTCCTCCATCACTAATTATGAATCTTTTATATTAGTCTTCGTCTCCCTTTTTACTCTGAAATATCTCGAAACATGACTTGCACTGGTCTAATTTGAAGCTGTTTTTGTGAACATTGCCTTTCTGTTTATAGTTGCACACTGTGATTGCGATCTCTGATGACCTTGAAGAAGTCTTCCGCTATCCGCGAACAAGCCGTTAGCCGCCATACAATACCCGGACCACCCGGAAACGCAAGATTCTAGATCCGTCAATCCCGTGAACTTTTGTGAGTGTCGGTCACGTGAACATTACTGGTTGGCTCGTAGCTGGATCTGCAAATACCAATCGGCCTAGCTCAATTTGAAAGACGTTATTCTGCAGGAATAACCACGGGAGATACTCTTTGAGTTGTGGTCCCATCAGACCCAGATCTGAACCCGGCCACTTTTGAAGGACAAACCGTGCTGTTCTAAAGGCGCTGGATTTTAAATTCTCGATGGTACGTCGATCTGACCAACGGCCGTAGTGTATCTGCACATGTAACGTAGTAGTTACTAATGAAATCGTTCGTTCATATCATGCCAGCGATTATTTCCGGCATGTGATGCCCTTAACTTCTCATCCATGTGTGTATCAGCGGTGTAACGAGGTATCCGTTGTATAACCGGCTCTATGTAGAGGCTGCAAAATGAGGCTTAGGCTTTAATCATTTTGTCCATAGTAAAGTTTGTTTGGTTTTTTGTGTGTTTACTCGATGGCGCGTAGTACTGGGGAGTGACAACACGAAGTAGCACACTTGTTTTTGCCTCTTCACAGAAACCTCTAAAGTATGCTTTATCCCTTTAACCACGCCATGGTAGGGGATGAAGGAAAGTAAAGGCCAAACCATCAAGTGTGGTGTGTGAAGAGAATGCTAGTTAAAGGGTGGACCTAAGCGATATCTTGAATATAAGCAGACTCAAAACTTAGCCAACGGGATCCAGAAGGTATAAAGACTGACGTGAAAAATTTGGCTACGTACAATTTGATGGCTAATTTTACCTGCGTTCAGTTCATTGCAAGTAGTTTTTGGTGCATTATGAATGGACAGGGAATGCATGCTGCGATGAGCGCGGAGAAAGTGAGAGTCCCATTCCTGAAAAGTGCAGTCAATAGATATTACTAGGTCTCCTGGATTGTAGCCTTGGTTGATACACCTGAGATGCCGGGGTTGTTGACAACGATAGACGAGACACGACCAACCACTTGAGTTAAGCATAAACGAAGCAGCGGTGCCGGATGACGTTTGTCCGTCAATGTTAAGGCCACTGGTTGAATTCTTGGCCTATCCTCTTGCATATTTGTTTATCATGTCATTGGAAGAGGGTAGAGTACCTGAAGAGTGAAAATCAGCAGTAGGAGGGAAATGTCCAACCATTGTACAGTTCGCCTCACATCTTCACTTCTAAAAGTATTAGAAAGGATAATCAAGAGCAGGGACGACTCATGTTACCAAACATAGACCGTCGATAACCCAACATCATAGCTGCGTGAAGCAGCGATCATGCCTGTAGGGTTTTTTTTAAAATAACTACTCGGGCTAATTTTTGCTACCTAAGCCCTAGGAAACCGTTTGATTCAGTGAATCGTTGGTACGAAATCTATCGGTACTGAAACTAAAGGTGTCCCGCAAAGCCACAACATGGCTTAGAAAGTTTCTGCATGATAGATGCTTCCACCTGCAAGTGGATGGGATCAGGCCCAATCTTGCGGCTGCTAGCAGCGGAGTCCTCCAAGGATCAGTCTGGAGACGCCTGATTTTCCTGATTTACATTGATGACCCAGTGCGAGAAATAAATTTTTCGTGTTACACGTTTGCCATTGATATAAAGCTGGTGGATTTCCAACGGAGGGCCATATGCAACAAGACTTTGATTAAGTTTATCAATGAACTGCGCAGTGTAGGCTACCACTTAATGTTTCAAGGTGTACACAGCGGCTTGGAGCTGGAATAGAAAGACGGCATGAACACAGCGGTGCATAGCAGAGTCGTGGATGAAGAACAGGCTGTCGAAGTGAGGGTTCTGGGGTCCAAATAACTCTAACTTCACATCGCCCACTCCGTACATAGCAGCTACTCGATTGGTCAACCGAGCGCTGGTTTAACTGAAAAAGGACCTAGCACCATGAGGACCTGTTGTTGTAATGCCCCTATGTATGGCATGCTTGCGGCCACACCTAGGGTGCTACATGCCGACATGGTCCCCGTCTCTAGTGAGAGATAACTAGGTACTAAGAAAGCTTCAACGCAGATTCGCAAGTTTGATTGTGAAACTGAGAGTAATGGATTATTCAAGCGGACTCAGGTGGCACAACCTTTTTTTGCTTTATTGAAGTTGTATTAGGGATGTTCTTATAAAGCCGTTCAAGCTCCTAAAGTGATTATCTGATATAGGATAACATCTATATGTCCGCAGCACCAACTCGGCGCTCAGGAGGTATGTTGTAGGTAACTAAAGTTCAGGCCATGATAGTTGATCGAGCTCACTTCTTTTCATGTAGAGTTGTAAACGCATGGAATAAGCTACCACGAAAAATGGTATCAGCCACTGCGGTCATCGACTTCAGACGGGCACTTGACAGTTACTGACTGGTGACACTTCGGACTTAGCGTGAAAGGCTAAGCTAATCAGGTTATATGGTGTATCGCTCATCCTCATCATCATCATAGACAGCAATACATCAGTGGTTCACACTAATGCTTAACTGCCACACAACTGTGCAGAAAAATTAAACGCTATATAAGAAAAGAGAAGGGAAAAAGAAGGGGACGGGAAAGGACCTAACTACTGAAGATAACTACGTCTATAGTCAAACATTCAACATTAGGGTGCCTACAATGTGCAAACAAACAACCGGGCTGCAAGTGAGAGTAAGGCGTCATCAGCAAGACAGCTTCCTTACGACTTTCACTTCTCGTCATTAAATGCACTCACTTCACAGACAACTCGGACAAACAACGAGAACATTCACGCCACTGATATCGATTAGCTGCCATCTCACCTAGAGTCTCCAGCCACCGACTCTGTGAGTCGCGAGGGTCCCAGCCCGGGAGACGAACTGGATCTATAGTGGCCAACCCCTTAGTGAACGACTTCATTTCCCTGCACCAGGTCATTATCTGTCCACCTCGCACCTTACACCAGTCGGTTGCAGTGTCAACGAATAGTGCTCGGTGTGGAAGACGGCTAGCTGGCATCCTTAACGCATGACCTAACCATCTAAGCCTGTGCAAACGTAGGGATTAAACAAAAGAACTCGCTTGGCAATCATTACCAAACACCCGCTTTCTAACCTTTTCGTTACTTACACGCTGGTGCTACCCGATTTGAGCGGTTGAACGCAGACGTCGGTGATTAAATATCTTCAGCCTTGAGTAATCAAGTTTCGCTGCCGCAAAGTAAACGCAACCTTCCATATCACCTTATATACGTGACTTTTAAGCATCAGAGAGATACCTCTGTTGCCGGGCTACGCCAGGTTGGCGAACACCTCTCTAGTCTCAGAGATACGCGCTTCTATTTCATTCTTTACACCTCCACCGCCGCTGCTGATACATCCTCCGAGGCACACAAACCGGTCAGCAACCTCTATGACTTTATTGTATAAGAGTGTCTACATAATTACAACAATCTTGCAGAAGCACTTTGCATTTTCAGGCTGCAAAGCGCATTCCGAAGTAGTTACCAGAACGCGAAATAGCGTCTAGTATTGCTTGTGCTGCTTGAAAGTTGTAAAACAACACCTTGTCGTCAGCATAATCTAGATCAACCAGTCTTTCACCAGGTTGGAGGTCCACGCCGGCATCTTGTGAGTGCCGGAGACAATCCTCCATTATTTCGTCTATGACGAAATTGAACAAAAATGGTGACAGCGGACAACTTTGAAGTACGCCGCTCATTGTGCTGAATCTGTCATATAGTTAGCCATAAACCTTAATCTGAGCTGAAGTGTGGGAATAAAGCGCCGACAGTATGTTCACCTACTTGGGAATTGTTGACGGGCGATACACATGACACTGCTCCAGCATTTGAGAAAGTAAAAATGCGATCTATACACCCCCGCCCAGGGTGAAATCTTGCTTGTTCTCCCCTAATGTTTGCCTCTCGAACTACAGTGAGTCGACGAAGTATAGTGGGTGCCAAATCCCTAGCGATGACTGGGAACAAACTGATTCCCCTATGGTTTCCGCAAGAGCCGCTGATACCTTTCTTGAATGTAGGGACTATCACCGCTTCACGATCTCTGCGCAAACTCTTTTCAAGTTTTTGTTGCACTTTACGGCGGTCTCTGTCGTATTCGGGGTCTGGGGGACCAGTGGGCGTTTGTTCAAATGCACTGTCAAATCGGCAGTCATCCACTACTTTCGTATCTGCGATGCAACTCGAGGACAGAACCCTTCGTAAGAAGCTATTATAACAGTTGAGATTTCCGTTCAGTGCTCTTTGGGACCATTTCACTGATTTGACTAGTACAGTTTAACGAACATTACTGTTTGATTGACCTTTTGTCTACCCTCATCGATCAGTTTCTAAATGGATACTTTATGTTTGAGAGCCGACGGTCTCTGAAGAAATAGTAGAACGAGGCTGGCATGCCCTGAATTAAGACCATTCTTCTAGAATGAACGACGATCCTCAGTGAGGTGGCACTGTTGAAAGCTGACGGCGATATATGAATTTGTGTTCTTGGTTGGGTTACACAGGGCGGTCTTCAAGGGTCGCGTTGCCGTTTTTTGCACAGAAATGCGTAGCTCAATGTGCTTGATTGATTGCTTGATTGTCAACGAGCCACGACTACACAATGAGCACGCTATTCAGCCTCTCTTCCGGGGCAAGACGATTAAGCTGTGCCTTCCTATCGCCAACAACCACATCGATGTCCTAGGTTTTTTCTGTCTCAGAGGACCGAAATTGACACTGTGAAAGGGAGTGTTGACAGCACGTGAACTATTTGCTTTTAGGAACGTGCAGGTATGTCAAGTACACACCCTTCCGGTGTGCGCCAGCAGACTGATTGAAGTACTAAGTTTGACGGCATGCAAGCGACCACTCACTTGGACTCACTCGGTCAAGCTGCGGTTTTCCACAGAACCCGTGACTATCTCTACTTCGGCTTGATCGCCAGGCTTGACTTCGTCGTCACTAGAGATCCTAGAAGTGAAGCGTTGATGCATAGCACTATCCAAGGACGAAATTAGTTATGTGACAAAGCTGGAATCGTACAGGTGCGTTTCGAAAAAAACAACACATTCAACCCCAGACTGGAGAAAGTGCTCATCTGAACGGCTTTTTTAAGTTTTTGTTAATGACTGCGGACATTAAAAACGTCAATGTTCGTCAACTTTCTCAACCTAAAAGAAGACAGTGAAGAGCAGATGGGGAAGAAAGCGAACATGGATGGCTGGCAGTCATAGCAAAAATGACTTCTGATACTTCCTTGTCGTTTATGTCATAGCGGAGAGCTGATTTGAGAGACCTTTCTCCGAGTCTCGGACTCAAAATTCTGACCCGTGGGATAACAGGAAACTGAACTTTCTTGAAGGACTGTATTCTGATTCGAGGACTCGAGAGTCTGACCCACTTGGGAGTGGGAGGATTTTATAGCTCGAGGACCCAGTGAAAATGATGTTGCTGGAAGCTGCATCAGGTCTTTGAATTGCACCGAATGTGTTTAGGCCATTTTGAATAGTACGTTAACAGTCGTTGTCACCCATCGGGCGACTGGTGTGCTTTTTTGTTTCAGAGCACCTTTATTAATATCCTTCATCTTGATTCAATAAAGGAAAGTGCCACCATTGTGGAAAATAATTCTGCTGTATGACCTCAGGATTGTGCCTTAATACCCTGGCACTCCTAAACGGTACGCATCCAGTTTCATGTTCTAAAGAAAGCCTGCCAGAGATTAGCCTGCTAGTCTACTTGTCAGAAGGTGCGGATTTTAAGAACAGCAAAATATTTCATCAGGAGCAAGTCGTAATACTGAGCGTTTCAACCCTTTTATTAAAACATGTCAAACACGACTCGCAGACCGTTTGACTTCATTGACTTGATTGAAGGACATCTTGATCAAATTTGATGCAGGTGTGAGATGTGAAAGTGAGTGGACTGGGCAGTCACAGCAATGGTAGCTTCCGACACTTTCTGGTCGTTTACGCTGCGGAAGATGCTAGTTTGAGGGACCTGGCCCAGAGCCTATGACTCAACGGTATGGCCTGTGAATAGGTAAGGTATAACGTAATAGTTACAGGTAATAGTTAGAGGTGGCGCCACTCTGTTAAGGACTGTCGTGCCTTTTGGAGTGGCCACCTGGACTCGGACCATGCCGTTGTGCGTGCCCGTTTCGTTTTGTCATTTGCCCAGAGGACTTACACTCGTAAATGCAAGGTGTTTAACTGGCATTCGAGAGATGAGGATGTAAAGAACGTTTACCAAAAGGCGTTGGTGAAGAAGTTGCCCAGTTCGAGTCAGACGAATGATCCTAACGAACACTGGGAACATATCGCCGGAGCTATGAAAGCGTGCTGTGAACAGGCACGCTCCGAAGGAGCTGCTCAGTTTCGAAAGAACTGGATTTCCGCCACAAGCGTTGCTCAATCCCACCTGGTTCTGAATACGATGACGACCGTCGATCGCTTAAACGTAAGCTGACTAAAAGCTTGCGCAAAGACCGTGAGCACTACCTGGTCCAACAATCGAAAGAGATGGAAAAAGCCTTTTTATCTGGGGATAGCAGAAGGCTTTATTCCCCGATCCATGGTCATACTGGCCGTCAAGTCGGTGTAAGTGAGACCATGTGTAAAAAAGATGGTTCACTTATCACCAGCCAGTCGCGCCGACTTGACCGGTGGGCTGAACATTTTGAAGAGCAGTTCAGTTGGCCTCAACCAGCTCATGTGGACGACGGGATTCGATTGGCCAGCTATTGCATTCCAGACGATCCTCAGTCGGAAGCAGAAGTGGTCCTGCAGCTCAAGTTAATAAAGCGTAATAAGGCTCCTGGACCAGACCTCCTCTCTCCTTCTCTTTTTAAGGATGGTGGAGTGAGGTTGTTATCAGAACTGACAAAACTTCTGCAGACGATCTGGGAGACTGAAGAGGTACCTCGTGATTGGTGCTTATCAACAGTCATTCCCGTTTTCAAAAAGGGGTCCCGAAGTCTATGTGACAACCACAGAGGCATCAGTTTGGTGTCTGTTGCGTCCAAGTTACTCACTGGCCTCATTTTACGTCGGCTCACTAAACCCAGAGAAAGTCAGATACGTGAAGAACAAGCAGGATTCAGATCCGGTCGGGGGTGTGTTGACCACATTTTTACCTTACGACGGATCTTGGAACATCGGCATTCATATAGGCAGCCGACGGCCGTGGTCTTTTTGGACCTGAGGGCTGCATTCGATTCAGTTGCTCGTAACGTTCTCTGGAGCTGTCTCCTTCGCAAGGGAGTACCAGAGAAATACGTGA
This sequence comes from Paragonimus westermani, assembly GCA_008508345.1. Lineage (NCBI taxonomy): Eukaryota > Metazoa > Platyhelminthes > Trematoda > Plagiorchiida > Troglotrematidae > Paragonimus > Paragonimus westermani. Next base: position 147,172 of record QNGE01001128.1, on the reverse strand, counting down.
ATCTATTGAGATCGCTGTACGCTCACTCTGCAAGCAGAGTGAGAGTTTATGGACAACTGTCTCGAGCGTTCATCACTTCTAGTGGTGTTCGTCAGGGGTGTCCGATTTCCCCCTTCCTGTTCAATTTTGTTATGGACGACATTCTGGAGGGTGCGCTTCGTGAATCCAGTGGGCTTGGTGTTGAGCTTCTTCCTGGCGCTAGATTGACCGACCTGGAGTATGCGGACGACATTGTCTTACTTAGCCCCTCTGCCGAAGACATGCAGACCATGCTGAACAAGGTGAGTGACCGGGCTGGTCTGTATGGAATGCACTTCGCACCTTCAAAGTGCAAAGTGCTGCTTCAAGACTGGGGCATTTCCAACCCTACTTTCTTCATTGCAGGTAATCCGCTTGAGACTGTTGACAGTTTTACATACTTAGGTAGCACTATCTCGTCAGCCTGTAATATTGCTGATGAGATATCAGCGAGGATAGCAAAGGCACGAGTTGCCTTTTCCAAACTGCGTCATCTGTGGCGTCGAAAAGACGTTCGGTTGTCGCTGAAAGGAAGGGTCTATAATGCTTGTGTGCGTTCCATTCTGTTGTATGGTTCGGAAACGTGGCCTGTTCGCAAGCAAGATATCAACAGGCTTGCTGTGTTCGACCATCGTTGTCTCCGCCACTTGGCCCACATTAAGTGGGCTGATCGTGTGAGCAATGCGGCAGTTCGCCGGCGCGTATTCCGGAACGTTCGGGATGCGCGATCAATTGGTCAAGTAGTTACGTTGCACAGCTTGCGATGGTTGGGTCACGTTCTCCGTATGCCAGCTGAGCGTTTACCGTACCGGGCATTATATACTGAGGGCACTAGCGATTGGGTTAAACCGCGTGGTGGTCAAGCAACAACGTGGTCACGAAATATGAAGACTTTGACTGCTCCATTGAGCAAAGTGGGCAGGCATCGCCTGCCTGGATGGGGTCCTCGTGATCACTCTAACCGTTGGTTAGAGACGCTATCCGAGATGGCGGTGTGTCGCAGTCAATGGCGTACCTGTATCCATACCATTTCTAGTTCTTCCGCTCAGTCTTCTTTTAGGATTTGTTGAACTTCGTAGTAATGTTTCCTTCTAGGATAGTCCACATCACTGTTGAGGTGAGCGGCGGCCCGAGCCACAGTACCTTTGGTCAGGCTCATGGCTGTTTTGAGTTGAATTGAAATTGAAAGTTTTTCGGGAACCCTTCTCACAGCCTATGACAATACAAAGTCTGACTCACTTGGGGCACAGTGAACAAGATGCTAATTTCTGATTCCGACAGTTGCAGCACTTCAACCAAGCTTAATAATGATACCGAAGTTTTTCCGGCTGTAGTGGGTAACACGCCGATGGTCAAAATCAACTGTTTGGTGATCGAATACCTTTTCAAACACTCTTCTTGTTCGGCAAACACCAGTGTTGCAAGTACAGTAATTATTGCGGTGTATACCTATAAAATCGTGCCGCACCAGTGGAGCACTTTTACACAATCAGGAGTTTTACATATAACCTTATGAGCCTAACTGCACTTCGTCTGACTGTTTCTTCTGGCTTTACTGATATGGTTGAAGGAATCGAAGCCATAGTTAGAATAGCTCTCAGGCTCAACACAGCTCACAAACTCGACCGCCACGCCAAGGCAACAGAAGAGGTCACTTCGGACAAGGAAATACGTTTTTCTGCGTCAAATATCTGCCCACCATCACTTCATTATCATAGACAGCAATACATCAGTGGTTCACACTAATGCTTAACTTCAGCATGTTCCAGGTGCTGTGATCCACCGGTGCACGCAGACCCGATTCTGTTGGAAGGTCTGTTAATGTAAGTCATTATCATCATCCTACGGGGTGACATATGTGGTTCACGGCAAAGATTAAGTGCTATGTAACCACAGAACTATGAACAAGCCCCAGTACCGAAGAACACAGGAGAAAGGGTGAGACCTAATTTTTAAATACGTCAAAGTCTATGCCACACTACTCGAAATCAAAATGTCTACACCCTTCATACAAATGACCGAACCATACGTGAAAGTGCGATCTATTCGCAGCTTTCTTGTTGATTTAACCGTCCTCCTCCTCCTTAGTTGCATTCAGTCCGTGGATAGCACAGCCAAATAACATTCACACCATTTTGTATGAGTTACAGTTATCTTCCCTAAAGTCTCACCACTGACTCCGTGAGTCACAAAGGGCTCCAGCTCAGGAGACGAATGCGACCTACAATAGCTAACCAGCTGGATGCACTTTTTGTTCCCCTATGTCAGTTCAATGCCTATCCATCTCTCAGCCTTCGTTAATCGACTGCTGCATCTGTAGAATTCGCTCGGTCTCCTTAGTTCATCGTCTAACCACTGAAGTTCGTGCTTGGTTAGGGATTGAGCGAGTGAATTCGCTTGACACTCACCACCAAATTTTGGTTTTCACACTTCACCGCTGCGTGTCTGTTGGTGCCACCCGATGCGAGCTACCAACAGGAGACATGGATTGTCAAATAACTGAAAACGGTTTACTTCTTGTACATTGAATGGTCAGGTTTCGTAACTGCAGAGAAACCGACACTCATTGTGTGACTTATCCAGTCCCACTCTCGCTTACATTACAAATGTAAGTTAACGTTAGAATAAACCTCTGGGTCATCTTAAGCTGACGTTGAGCCACAGAAAAGTGATGTCGGGCAAGCGAGAGATTCAGATTTGTGTCCACCTTTTGTAGAAATCCGGCTTCCATGTTTGAGGCAAACGTGCCCACTGTCACTGTGGTCGCCCAACACTAGGCAAGACCAAATCGAAGGATATATATATTTTCAACCACAATTTTTTTAATCATGCTTCCTCAGTGTCCATCCACAGCACATGACTGGAGTGTGTCTGGAAACATTGTTGTTCCCATGTAAATTTGATTTGTCTTCGTTTACAAAATGCAAAACATCCTTCCCCAGTTACAAATTTGAATAGCGGAATCAAAACACCGGTTTTGCAAGATGGTAAAGCTATTTCTTATGTTCTCGTCAGTTGCTGCACATAACAGCGGTGAACAACCAAAAAGTCCACCTGAGAAGGACAATAAATGAATTTCAACAGTTTTTCACCCAAACGCTCGTTGGTTCGTTGCCTGTTTCACGGAGCGGGAACTATATGTACGGGTGATACACTGGATACAGAGTTGAGATTTATTCGTGAGACCTTGCTCCCCAACGGTTATTCACTGCGTTTCATTGACTTTTACAGCAAGCTGAAAGTAATAAACCCTCAAGAAATGTCTGCCTCGAAGGAACCGATTTACATGGAGTTACCGTACAAAGGAGATGGTAATATGTCGCCTCTAAAGCGATGACTGACACAGGTCATCCAACGAACGTACAATGCAGCCACACTGCGGTTACTCGCTCGCACCACGTCACTCACCCCTCCTCAGATTAGGACGCAGACGCCAGAGCTGTCCACTTCACACTGTATCTACCAGTTCACCTGCGGCTGTGGTGACGTTTACATTGGCAGAACTGACCGATCCCTGCACCTTAGAATGAAGGAACACATGCCCAAGTATATCGAGGACTTGATGTGTGGCGTGACCCGACGCGACCCCACCAGACAACGCAAGCCCGCTTCTTCGATCGCCGGACACCTGTTGGGGACCGGTCACATGGTTGATCCGACCAACGCCTTCCGTGTGTTAATGCGTCATCACAAGCATGTCATTCTTAAGTCATTCGAGGCGCAACTAGTTACGCGTAGCAGGCCAGTCCTTTGTGTACACAAACTGTTGACCTTGAACCTCCATCTGCCATAGTTCTGACCAATGACAGACTAATGTATATATTGAATTGATGTGAGAAATTACTTCACTTAAATATTTTTTGATGTTCACGGCTGCTCTGTGTAGCAACTGACGAGGACGCACAAAATGATACTACCATCTTGCAAAACCGGTCTTCCTATTCATCTTCGCTTCCAAGTTTCAGACTTCAAGGCAAAAATGACCAGATTGCGCCGATGATCTTAGGGTCCGTATGCTGTGAAAAATAGATCAGCAGACTGCTTTGGTGGCTACTGCCCGAAGTGCAGAACTAGAGGCATACTGCCACGGATTTGAGCACCAGCGATCCTGGGGCTGTTATTGGTTCGAACTCGTCCTTAGGCGGTGCCGTGATTCAGAGGTTGTTTCTCAGGCTCTTCTGTGACAGTGACTTCTGATCTCGCGAACTAGTTAAAGGGGAGGAGCATGTCAGCCGTGCTAAATGTGTGATTATTTCCGTGTACATCCACGAAGACCGTAACGATTTACATGCACTGAGCAACTTCTCAGACCAAGTGTATATTGTAGACTTCTCTGCTATGTTTCTGTTTCTTACCAGCCATGTTACGTCACGACGATGACTTATAGTTGTGACCAATTCGTTGGAAGAACGCAATCCTTTCAATCAGATGCATCAAGCTATCCATAATTCTGATATCACCCTGATAGCACGCCCATGTAGACATCGCATGGGCCAAAGGTAATCTTCATGGTGCAGTCAACAGTCTTATAGTAACATCAAAACTATCACAAATTTGTATTCTCCCAATTTCTAATGACCAATTTCGCTAATTAACCCTATCTTCCTCATTCAATTAACAGTTAAACGGAAGCAAGCTAGAAATGAAACAGATACTACTGACGGGTACAACACACTTCTTACGAGGTGGCGTGTATAGAGTTGTTCAATCTATAGATTACTTCTATTGCGGTACTCCTGTTTTGAACGCGAAATTTCTCATGGTCCGTATTGGTCCGCAAGGGTCTTCATTAGCCATGTGCAACTAAAGCGCTAGCTCTCTGGCATGCCATAAACTGATACTCATCATGACCTTTTAGACAAGAAATTTCTTGACATCGGGTGGAGATTAAAGGCTACTTCTGAATACAAACTGAAGCCTTATAAACAGCAACCACAAGTAACTGTATTTGTACACGTGGTTTACGAGGATTCATAAAGGTTGACAGACTTGCAGACGTGCGTTTTCAAGTGACCCAGGCTCTAGGTAACAGCTGATGATTTTATCAGGGATGGTAGTTGGCCGATGCAGGTTCAGTGTGAGCAATGCTCAAAAATGGTGTTGAGGTAAACGGAAAACAGGGTCTGCGGTAACTTCGGTTCACACCAGGGTGATTCTCAGGTCCTTACATGTTTTCAGAGTGTTTTTTTAAATAATGACGGTGAAGTATCTAAAAAGAGAGGAATGGAAGAAAATCTTAGTCAAGTGGAGCAATAAAACTTAGGTAATCCAAACACCAGGCACATTTCGGACTTTCAACGTGTAAGGACCAAGTATACATTAAGATTCCATCAGACAGACGAGCAATCACTGACCAGATAAATATGCAGATCAAGGGTGAGCCCCTTAATCAACCATTCAGTCGGAGCTAGACGACAGCCTAGGACTTCGAGCTGGACCGATTGTTGACCAAATTTGGGACGACTTGGCGACACCTGAGACAGCGTTCTTTCTAGTAATAGTCCTGTAAAAGGGAACAACACTAACAAGCGTGAGTCAAAGGCACACTAAGCCATGCACACGATTTACACAAACTAAAACTAAAACGGCGCCAACAACACAGCAGCACGCTGTGCTACAAAACCCAAATCCAATACGTGAGCGTTTGCTGGTTTCGACTGCGCGTTACAATACATATATATTTAAGGTAATTGAAAAAAGGGCACTCAGTAGTGAACGATTTATTGTAACTTTTCAAATCCACACTAGGGTCCGTTATCAAACAAATAAGTGTGTCGCATTGAAATTGTCCCGCCACTCACCGTGTCCGCCTGTAAGTCTTCGCTCGTTTTTCGTTTCAGTGTCAACGATGCTGACGTAGTGGCTGCCTGTGTCAACGTGTCGATTGAACGAATTCCGCGAATAGAGGGCTTTCATTACAGACCGTTCCTCTTTCATTTTTGCCCGCGCGACCTCTTTTGCATGATCTATGTTGACTTCGTAACCTGTGTCCGCACCGTGGTACCACAGTTGTGACCTAGGGTCAGCTGGTCGCATAACGTGACTGTTTGCCTGTCTGCCCCACATTCTGTTCGTCACACCCGAGGCATGAAATCGCGTGGGCCGTGCCAGACCGTCCGTGTGGTTTTGCATGATCCTTCACCTTCACCAGAGCTGACTGGACTGTTGAGTCTAGCTTGTGTGATATTTGGATGTCCAGTGGTTGGCTCATCCTTTGTACTGCTTCAGATGTGCCGTGAATATATAGCCCTGCCATTCGCGTTTTGGGTTCTCCACGTCCAGTTCCTGTGAGCCCACTGATAGATGTCTTTATAGAGCTACTGTGGCACCGATCGGTAGTTAACAATCTGAACAGGTATTTTTGTTCGTCTTCTGAGTTCGCTTGAGCCACAGTGCGTCTGCACGTCGAAATAATGTTCGCACACAGCTTTTAAGTTGACAGGCTGGGTGATTTCTATCGAACCTGAGAATGACGTCGGTTGTTGTCGGTTTACGATAGACAGTGGTTTCAAGCTTGCCACCAGGCCTTCTTATGATCGATACATCGAGAAACGCCGGGCGTGAATTTTCTTCATCTTCGCGTGTAAGGGATATTTCATCTATTATGTTATTCAAACAACTGTGGAACCGGTCAGGCTGAGTCCGAGATGGAACAACAAATGTGTCGTCCACGTGTCGAAACTACACCATAAGTCTGAAGGTCTTACGAGTTTTTTCATTACGGTATCTGTAAGTAATCCCGATATAGGTGAGTCCATTGGTGTGCCTCTCTTCAGCAAGTGGACTCGACCGTCAAATTGTAGGTAAGTCTAAATGCAAAGCTCCGCTAAATGAATCAGTTCTTCCGGAGGAAGATTCGTCCGATTGCGGAAGATGTCTTCCTCACTTATCAGGAGCTTCAAACTTTCTATCGCAAGTTTCTCCGGTTTCTTCTTAGTAGAAAGCGAATTAAAGTCGAAGGAAACCTGTGCATAGTTTTCTTTCAATTCCAGGCTCTTAGTCTGTCTCAGGAAATCTTCTGAGATGTTTGCGTCATGACTGTCGTGTGGTGAACATGGCCGGAGAGTACGAAAGAGAAAATTCGCAACTTGGTGTTTTGGGGCCGTCCTGGATGCAACGATTGGTCGCAATAGAATTTGATCCGTGTGGGCCTGTGGTAGCTCGTATAATCGTGGCACTGGTCCCTCAATAGGTCTTTGATGTTTAGCTTGTTCTTTTCTGGGTGATTCCTTTTTCTTGGGAGCTTTCACAGTTTTGGTGGTTCGAACCCTCAGACTTCTCGTTGGCCCTCCTGTGCCGTGTTCACACGTTGTGGAGTCTTTTGAAGGATCGTTCACTTTGTTTTTATGGTCCTGTCTGTTCAATATGGCTATGGCGTTGCATTTGTCTGTGGGTAGAATGGCAATCTGGCCGTTCTTCCTAAGTGTCCTTAACGCTTTATTTTCGTTAGTTAGTAAGGTATTTGTTGTTTTCCGGCTGGTCAGCTGTTGAAATATTTTTGTCCTAACAGAGCGCTACATTTTCTCATCTAGACCACTGCGTTTCAGTTCTGATTCAGAACATGCAATGAATTCTGTTGTGGACGTGTCCGCATAAATGAATTTCAGACCTTTTAGAAGAACGGCCTTTTCATCGAGTGTCAATTGATGATCTGATAGGTTGTGTGTGGGTTCAGTGCTTTGTTCCATGGACAGATTGAGGCGCCGGACCTCTTGGTTTAGCCGACCGTTTGTTTGTGTTTCCTTAGGGTCTGTTGAAAGTTTTATAGCTTTTTCAGCCTGGTTGGCCCATTCGGAACCAAGTAATTCGGTGGCTGCTTGTTTAGATTTTTCACACTCGTTTCTGTATCGTGTCAGACGGCGGTGTGCATCGTCAATAAGTTTGCGAGACGTTTGTTTCTGATAACTCCCGGTGATAATCCTCGCACGTTCTGATTGAATCGGCGGCTTGCAAATAACACTTTTATGTACGCATGTGCACGTATACGCATATATACTGTATAAAGATGAATGAAAAAGTCGCTTATATATATATATATAACCAGACAAACTCGACTGATGCCAAGTTAATTCGCGGGAGAAAACGGTTTGCGAAGTTTCTATATTCCGGTTCTAGTGAATTGTGGCCCATTGGAACGTTTGTACGTCTGGGCTAGGGCCCTCGCGACTCACAGTAGCGGTGGCTGTAGATGTTAGGTGAGATGGCTGCTAACCGAGATCAGTGGCGTGAATGTTGTAGCTGTTTGGCCGAGTTTCCTGTGAAATGAGTGCACTTGATGACGCGGGGCACTGAAAACCCCTAAGGGTGCTGCTCTGTTGATGACACCTTACTCCCACTTGTAGCTCGGCAGTCTGTTCGCAAGGTGTAAGCACATTGATGTTGTATGTTTGGATGTAGACATAGCTATTTTTAATCGTTAAGTCCATTCTCGTCCCCTTCCTATTTTCTCTCTTTCTTTAGAGGGTTCGCTTTTTCTTCTTTATGGTTGTGTGGTAGTTGTGGCAGGTTGTGCAGCAGCATCAGTGGTTCATACCGATTTATTACTGTCTGTGTTGTTGACGATGATGATGATTGTACGTCTAGAACCGTGCCTATTCTCTACAATACTTTAACCAAAAGCCGAGTAGTGGACACTGACATGAAGGTATATTGCAGGCTGACCAGTAAAACGGGCTGTGAGCAAAGCGCAACAGGAGATGGTGCATGACAAACCAGCGAGCAAGAGACCGGAGATTCGTATGATCTTGGATGGTGGAACAAACCTGGAAGCGCAGACATACAATCAAACAATGCCAATGACGTTAACGGCCAAAATAAATAGTGAGGCATTCGGAATACGTGGCAAACGAAGGTTGTCTTTAAATACATTCGAGCTAGTCGAGATGCTCGTTTAACAGCCGTGAAGGCAGTTCGACCAATCGCAGGTGAAATCGATTTAGACGTTGGTACAAGGATTAATCTACATGGCGCTAGTGATCAGCCATGCAATTTTTGACTTCATTAAGAGCTGAACACGAACGATATATCGACCTCATATTACCCAGAAACCCTCGATTTCAATTTTGAAGCGACCGTTAAGTGATTTGGGCAGATCTATGGCGAAAAATCATCGATGTGCGATACCACTGTTTGAGGTTGGTCACGAACAGCAGCGATGACTGTGACATATGCTGCAGTCGTCACTCTCGAGTGTGGGCGATTCATGTTCAGTGGCAGACGACCAGTTGATTTTCGTCTGTGGTCTCCGTCCCTCCACTGATGCAGATGTTTGGACCAAAATGAAAGTGGATCCTGACATGAATTTGCAGGCAGTCGCCCTTAAGTATCATAGATTGCCCAACCTTAAGCTCAGCACTAGCATGATTAAACATTCTCAGAAAGTGTCGTAAAAATTCCCAGCGTAGTCATGAAAAACAATGTGTAGCGAACAAGCTCGTTTTCAGTGATTCATCATCAGGCTAAATACATCACATTTATATCACACATTTCACGGGAGAATCGTTAGTGGAGTAAACTGGGGGAATGTGGTTAATGAGGTCAATCAGTTCAATGTCACACTGCAATCAAGTACCCACTTGAACGGTGGGTCTTGACAGGCTAACCGGGTGGGGGGTTGGCCAAGGCAAATCCAGAACCTGAACAAAACGTTTTTGGACGCACAGGAGTGGGTTATACATTCGGATCCCAATAGCCTCTGCTGTAGGTAGAATTCTACTCCTCACCGCTCTCGACCGGATGGCCTTAAATCGGTAGATTGGACGAAATGCGTCCTTTACGTTGAGAGTGTGATTTGAATCCACCAGGTGTGATAGTATGGCGCTGCAGGCAGACTTCGATATACCACTGTTGAGCCAAGCTAGTAGCGGTTGAAAACTTGAAGAGAAATGAGAACATTTTAATTTCTAAGCCTGATAAAAGTGCGGGTATCGTGTTGCTCAATAAAGCAGATTGTATCAACAAAATATGCACCATATTAGATGATCAGACCAAGTTTCGAAAAATGGAGAATGAAAAGGATAAAACCCCACAAATCGAGAAAGCCATATCAAAATCCCACAACCGTTGGCACTGTGGCGACTGGTATTTTGTGTGGCTCTTCCAGTTCAAGAAATGTAACAAACAATGTAACAAAAATGTAACAAACCAGGACGTAAAAAGACCACTGCCACACGGTAACCTCACACAAGTTCAAACATCGCCCAGCCTGGAAGCGTGCTGCAATTTCGAATATAATCTCTGTCACCTTCCAATTCGATTTTGTGGAACGACTGGAACATGTCATGGTTTCTCTTTACCATTTCCCAGTTCGGCCTCAACTGGATACTGCTTTTGACATCATTATCTGGAAGTGCACCGAGGAAGCCACCAGTTCGTCGAACTTCCTACGCAACACTGAACGCATCCAGCTGCGTCGAGAAACTCAGAGGTGAAATGACATGATGTTTCTCTCGATGGCGTCTTACATCTCGATGCTGTTTTACAGGTTGTCTAGACCTCGATCTACGTGGCCTAGACTAGATAGTTCAGTTTTAACCTCTTCAAATCTCGCTGAGCACAACTCGCAACAACATTAGTGCTGTTGACAACCAATTGTTCCTGCCCCAAAGAGTTATCGCAAAGCTGGCCGACCTTCTACGTCAAAAGCACGCCGCTGTGTTCCAAGATGGCCTAGAATGCTACACGAAGACGAAAGCCGGTATGTTTTTACATTTAGGATACAAACTCATTTTCCCATGAAAGCTCTCAGTTTCGAATGCCACGCTACCCGTTGTGGACAAGGAGTTGGATCAGTTACGGGATTTAGGAGTGCTTCGATCAATCACCTGTTCGGCTTGGACCACACTCATTTTGGTGGTCAAGCAAACGAACAATACTGTCCGTGTCTGCACCGACTTCTCTACGGATCTCAACGATGCCCGGGACATCCATGAATGTCCGTTACCACTCCCGAAGAATCTATCTATAAAACTAAACAGTAGCGTCTGTTTTGCCGGACTGAATCTCGCCCAAGCCCACCTTGGAATATTGGGCAAATTCCAACTCATGGAATTTGCCTAATATTCCAAGGTACGTTTGACAGTTAACGCTAACCGGGGTTGGTTCCAGCACAGCCGACTGCCATTTCATGTGAAGACGGCTCCAGCAATATTCCCGCGGGTCATGGACACGACGCCCACCGACATACCAGGATTAATTCATCGTGATGGGTCGAACGCTGACCGGCTCATGATTAGGCTGCATAAAGTCCTTGGTCGTATCCAGGATTATAGCCTTTGCATCCATCAGGACGATTGCACACCTTTTATGCCCTCCATAGTGTACTTGGGTTTCATCATTGGTAAGGACGGTCGCCACGCAGATCCTAGCAACTTATAGGCCATTGAAAAGATGTCACCTTCGAACAACGTTTCTTTGCAGCACCCGTTTTTTCAGTCTTGTTAGTCAATGCCGGCTATATGTCGCGTAAAAGCGCCCTTAAACAAACTCTTTGAAGTGAAACAAACTTGGTGCTGTTCACCGGAGCGCGAACGGGCGTCTGAAGAAATCAAGCCAATGCTTCAATCGGATTTGCTGTTGACATACTACAATCCGAAGCCGGCTATATCTGTCGCGGCCGATGCATCATACCATGGAATTGGCGCGGTTATCTCCTACACATTTCCCGTTGGACCACATAAATTGATTGTGTACGTAGCCTGATTTTTGATACCGGCCGAAAGAAACTATGGTCAGATTGAGAAGAAAGCTCTCGCGATTGTACTTGCCATCAAGAAATCCCACAAAATGCTCTTCGGATGCCGCTTCACGCTACCAGCGGATCATGAACTTCGTACTGGCTGTACTTAGCTCGAAAAATACCTCCCTATGCACATAACGAATGTGCTACAACATTGGGTCACTGTGTTGCTGAATTGTGATTTTGGCATCAAGTGCTTGTCTGCAACGTCCATCGAACAAGCCGATGCGCTGTCACGCCTCACTGAATCACAGTCCCGCAAATCCGAGGATGTCGTAGCAAGCATCTGTGTTGAGCCGGACTCCAACTTTGTCTTTTTAGAAGCTATTCACACTGTGCCCGTGACATTTGCAATGGTTAAAGAAGCGACCCAGCGAGACCGCACGCTCCAAAAAATCATTGAATAACATCGCACGCAGTGTCCTAGGTCCGGTTTACACCAAGAGCCCCAGCGGTTTGCAAAACACCTCAATTCTGTCAGCTCTCAAAGTTTGCAGTCTTTTTAATGAACTTTTGATCCTACCAATGGAACCTCATGCCTTTGTAACTCGAAGAATTTATACCGGACGCTCAGGATGAAGGCTCTTGCACGCAGTTAAGTCTGTTGGTCAGGAGTAGGTGGTTAATTGGATAAACTGGCACGCACATGTTCAAATTGTGCGTTAGCTTCAAAACCACCCTGCGAAACATTTTTGCAACCCTGGCCGTTCCCAGCGGCTCCAGCGTCGCGCATACACACTGATTTTTCAGGACTACTGAATAGACAAGTTTCCTTGACCGCACTAGACGCCTAAAGCAAGTAACCTGAAGTTACTGTGCTGCACAACGGTGCATCGGAAACGATAGTTCGGCATCTTCGTTAATTATTCAGTCGATTTGGGTGACGGGTAGTTGCACGCAGTTCATCTCACAAATCTGCTGACTTTTGTTGCGGAAATGGAATTAGTCGTATCAGAACACCGCTGTTCCATCTTCATTCAGAGAGCCAGTAGGAACGACTTGTGGTCACATTCAAGCAGGCATTGTAGAAAGCCGGAAGGTGGGGACTACATCCGATATCATGGAAACCTTTCTTTTATATTGTAGAGCAACTGCGAATCCTTTATCACGAAATTGAGCTTCACCTGCGGAAGCGATGTTCAGCCGAAAGCTCTGATTGCCTTTCAACCTCATTCGATTTAGTGTAACATCAATGTCTATTCCGATGTCAACATGGTACAAAATCACGAACAATCCAACCCGGTGAAAATGAACCCACTCGCGCTTTCCAAATCAACCCTGGATTACCGTAGTACGGACAGCGTCTTCAAAAAAAAGTGTTGAGATAGACAAATCCTATCCGCTGACTTCAAATCTGAATTCGGATTTGGGACACAATGTTCCAAAAATTCCACACTTGCCCAAATATGCTGATTAGACGTCAGCCAAACAAGCATTGTCTGGAGCGTTCCTGGAATGTGCTGAAACGTCAATCTTCTCCTCAAGGTCACTTTTGAATTATAGATGCAGCGTCTGTGTACAGAACCTATGGACTGAGCCAATGAATTCGTTTTTCACGTTTTTTCTCCATGGTGTATTAGCTGGGAAGGTTCGAGGTTTTTTGCAGATTGTGGTTTCGAGCGTTATAACAGTGCGGTTTTTGTTATGAAAAGTTGGTTTATTGAGTATGACAATACCTGAACGGATCCGTTTGGGAGCATGATCTTAGTAAAAAAAGGGAGACGAACTGGAATTAATTGTGGTTGTAGGTAAATCCTGTCATCATCGTGAGGTCGCTAGTTGTGATTGTTTTCCGGCAGGTTATTCTGTAGGGATGCTCCCGTCCAAAACCTGTGGCCAAACCGTCTGACTTACAATGCGGTAAAAGATGTTTCTTGTGTGACTCGATCTAACTCCGGTTTTTCAAGAATTTGAATTTCAGGAAGCGATGAAGGGCTAGCGCGCAACGCTCTGACATGCTAATCACTTTCAATTTGTGTTATTTTGTTCCTATTTTTCCTTTCATAATCATAGTTCGTGGTTGTACTTTTTCCGTTTTTGGATTCTCAAACTACAGCTTAGCTACATTAATCATGTTTTTTACCGTACGCTTTTCCACGGTAGCCGGAGTTTATGATGTCCACTGAAAACATTCTCTGTAATTTATTACTTTAAAGCATCTTCAAAGTCCCAAGAATGGATATTTTTGAACTTCGGCCCCATAGTGTCGTTTACTAGTAATTGCAACTAAAAGGTTTTGCTGGTGAGGCTTTGGTGAGTGAAGTCACGCCGTATCTCGCGACCACAACCTTCCAATACTTTGACGCACTCCTGTTTGAAGTTCAAATCCCCACCTAGCTATTCTCGCGAACGTGTTTAGTTCCCGCCCAAGTTAGGCCCCTTCAATATTTAGTGTTTGTCTCTAATGAACTGTTTTGACAGGGCACTGCACTACTGTAATGTGTATTCATTGTATATCTCTTCTACTGCAGAATGATTTTCATGGAAGCGACTTGAGACAATGGAAGAATGTTTATGTCACTCATATTGTGGACTTCAAAGAGTATCCCGGCATTGGTCTGAAGGGTACTTTGTTTCTGACTGAACACGTTAGTTTTGTTATTTGTTCTCAATATGGTGTTCGCTCCAGGAGACCAAACTGTTGATTCACTGGGTGCCAGATCCAGATCAAGGTAAATTCTTCTTGGATTAAACGCAGTAACGACGTGCTTTCTTGTTGTAGATGATTCTTTACCGAACAATTTGAGAAAAGGCTACGAGATTGATGTGCGAGACTTAAAGCATCTTATTTGCCGCCGACTACCGGGTTTCCGGTATAGAGCTCTTTATTTGGTTTTAAAAAACAATAATAACTATGGTCCGTTTGAATTTCGAACGGGTGGAGCCACTGAATTTATTAAAACCCTGGGGGAAGCTGCAGTATTGACGAGGTACTTATGAGACATCTTTCGACACCTCTTTTCTGTGTTCACGGTTGCTTGGAGTACTAATTGTGATGCACAGCCATTGGTTGCCCATTTTTCCTAGTTCAATCCTAGGTTACGCGCTGTTTGCATTTAATGCGATCTGATGACATTTTTCCGCTATTGGAATGTTTACCTTATCACGGACACGAAACTGTGCTATTTCTCTATAGTTAGTAGCTTTCTGAATACTCAACGGATTAAAATACGTTTAACACCACATTGTACTACATGTGACAATTTCAGTACAGTCAAACGGCCTTAATGGCGTTACCCTTTAAATTACCTACCTAGGGTCCATTAAAATTTATTGAGCCCCACTATAGTGACATCAGCTCATTATGAATACGAATCTCACGGAATACAGCTCACTGAGACATGAGTCGGTCTCCCTAATCAGGTCACTGGGCCAAACTTTGCTGCCAAACGTGGACGTACACAACACAAACGCTTCGTATCGAATGGCCTACCAAAATCGAGTCACTTTCACACATGAAATAGATGATTTGCTGTCACATCAGTGCTAGTTGACTGCACGTGTGACAGCAGGACGCAGAAGCTAACATCAACAACCCTTGGTCAGGGTCGCAATAGTAAAAGTCTCAACAAGGGGCAATTACTACAAGGTTTGTATTACAACCAGATAACGAAATTCCATGAGCTCATAGTCACTCGTAAGATACAGCCACTTTGCTCCCAGTGATAGCGTTGAGACAATGCGTATCCGATGACTTCGCAACTCCAGGGAATAGCCTGCTGGAATTAATGACAGAATAAGTCGTGCCGAACAAGACGTCGTTCTGTATCTTGGTGACAAACTTTCATCCGAAGGAAGGAGAATGATCCAACACCAAGCTGATTTTTTTTCTCCTGGTGTCACTGCAAGATTGCAGCTACTCGGTCAGTAGATTATCAATGCATTCGAAGTGTTGCTTGGACATTCAACACAAATACGTCGATGGGATTCTATGCAGGTGACACACATATCGTATATATATCGTATGCATATCGTATATGTAAATGCACTTAAACATTTTATAGTCATGTGGTGTAACGGATTTTTCGTTTGTTTCGAGTTTACTAATGATGGTGTGGAAGACTCGCTAATAACTAATAGGTCAAAGGATCCATGGTTCGGACTAGACACCTCTATAGCACCAGAAAAGTTCGTAAACACCAGTGAAGTTATACAGTCAAGAGTGTGAGTACGTAGAAGATAATCTTCATGGATCCCAGTAAATTTGAATCTGCTAACGGACCAAGTAAGGTGATGATGGTGAAAAAAATGTTTGCGCCTTAGGATACAGACACTTTCGTCACGTAGTTTTGTCATTAAAAGAATATCGCTACCTGTAAAATGTCAACAGCAAACCTGTACGTTTGTATCTTGCTTTTTGTCGAAATTATGTATACCTTGTGCATTATGGTTCACATTTTATTGTGTAATTTAGTACTTGCTCGACTTGAAATTACAATTCGTGGGACTTGTTGGATTTTTAAAAAAATGCGTAGCGATGGCCAGAGGTGGAACTGCCATCGAATTTTGCTTCTCAAGAAGTCTACTTTTACGATGTGTTTCCATGCCCTTTCTTTGTCCGATTTCCATTTAAAGCTTGCAAACTGTGGATTAAAGAGTGGGTATTGTCTTTTGGGGTCTCTTGTTTAGATTTCCGTTAAATGGCTCACAGGAATCGACGGATGCTTCTTCCGAAGTCACAGTTTCTTCGGTTTTTCCTTATCTTTTTTCTATTCTCAACGTAGATTATTTATAATGACAGAAGGTACAAACTCATGCTTATGCAACACCCCATGTTGAATGCTACCTGTATGTAGTTGACCGTATAGATCTGTGGTTTGACTGTCACAGCGACCAAGGCGAGAGAAGTCGCTTGCTTTATTGTGCTATTGCAAGTGACGTAGTAAAACACCAGTGGTTCGATCCGCATGTTCTAACATAGTTTAGATCTGAGGAACTAAGACCACAGACCATAATACGTATCATGGTCATTCCAGGCTGGTTGGCTGAGTGGTAGGATAAGCTGAAATCTAGGATGGCACTCAGCATGTGTTTGCGCTCACAATACTTCTTTTGGCTCTGATGGACTATAACCTGACAACCTTGAAGCAACACTACTCAGACATACTAACTTTCAGCTTCTCGATATTCAAACTGTTGAGTAAAGACCTTGCCAGCGTAGCCCAGCAGGGTGTCCTGACAGTTGCCGGTATTTCGTGTGCCTCTGTTATGAATAGGTAATGTTTTCTGTTTTCATACAGGGAGAACCACTCGAAGGGGTACGCTTGCGAAATGGACTACTGTATTCCTGTTAATTTGTCACATACAGCCTTCTCATTCCGTAGTTGTCGACTCTCTGCAATTCTACCCTTGCTTATAGTTTTCACAGATCTAGTGAATTTGTGCTTTAGTCTCTTGTCTTCCTCAGTATCCTAGTCGGACATTTTCTGGAGAATGTGCGTGAAATCTCTGTTTTATTTAAAACAAACATCCTCGCAGCTGACCCTGCTAGCTGATGCTGATGGCGTCTGCCAGAGCTGTGGTCACTCTCTCGCTCTTTCAAACCAAACACAGACAGATGTGTAATCGAACACCTATTATATTTCTTTCTGTAAGTTTGGAAGACCTGGAAACGATGTCTTTGGTATTTGTTTTTTTCTTTACGTCCTCTGCTCGCCGTGCGTTCAAAATATCCATTAGATTGTGATTCCCCGAAATTGTTTTTCGTTTGGTCCGCTCAATGCCGAGCGATTACGTTCACTGGTGTAACCGTGCTTTACTTGTTGTTGTATTAAAAAGAGCTACGTGATATTTTTTCTTCGTTCATTCACTACATGCTTGTTATTCTTGCAATCAACCAATGCTTATACATGCTGTTGTGGTCGTTCTGTCCCCGTCGATTTGAACTCAGGTCGGAAAATGATAAGACTCTGTATCACATTCGACCTCGTCCTCCACAACCATTTACCTCACTGTACCAGCTTCCCTCAACGTAAGTTTCAATTTTGATTATATGTATTTATTTGACCTTGGAAACATTTTCTTGGTAGATGGTTGTGAATCAATCCTTGAGGATAGATTTCCATTTTTCCATGTCACCCGTTTTTACAACCTCCCTCATTTCCTCTCCACTTTACTCCTATACTGCTTCCCATATGAAGCCGGTTAAACAATACATCGAAATCACTGTTAAACATTGGGATCACATGCTGATTTTTACAGCATATTGGATGCTGAGGCCGAATTTGGCATTCGGCCGCCGAGATTTTGGCCAGTAATCTCTCAAGTGTCTAACTTGTAATTAGGCTCTGACTTAGAGCAGACATTTAGCCAGATTGACTTGTTTTCCTACGTGCATAAGATTTGTGGATTATACCGGTTGTTTCATCTGATCCTGAGGTGTGAAACAAGCGTCGTTCTGCTCAACTTTATTAGAACATCGGTCATGACGGACTAAAGGTCGTTGATGAATACTCGTCTCCAGGGAGCTACTTTTTGGATTACGTTGTGTCATGAATATCGTTGAATTTGCTCGGCAGTGCATTTTCCCATGTTACTATCAGGAAACTGGGGTGATCTGTATGTGCTAACCTGAAGATTCTCAATTATTCTGTTATATGAAACCCATCGCCATACGTTTTCGTTCGTACATTGCACTGATATGATCATAAAGGTAGATTGCAACAACTCGATTTCTTTTACCACCTCGATCGTTCTAGTTTACCATCGACACGCAGCCTGGTAGTCAGTTAAGTTGTTCATTCCGCGTGGACTTCACACGTTGCTGACCCTAGCTCACTCGTCACAGTTTCACGATTTAGGTGTAGGTAGTAACGGTGTGATGATTATTTCTTTCCATCTCGCTAGGTTACATGATTTCCAGACAGTGTTTGTTTCTCACATTCGAACTTCCCTAAGACTCCATTAGTACCCAAATCAGTACTGTTCCATGCCCGGTAAGGAGCATCATGTGTGCTCAATATTGTCTAGAAAAGCGTTGCTAGTTGTTTGCACTTTTAAACTTCGAGCCATCTCCTTCTTACTTATCATCCCACTTAGTTCTTCTCACGGCAAACCGAAGTCAATTCCTGAGGCCGGGATTCTGGGCAACAACGCTCTATACGAAGTCGGAGCTTCTTTACGACAAATGAGCAAGAAAGTGTCTGCTCCATTGAACACTTTCTTGGACACAATTCTAACTCCTAGCCAAGGTGTGATGGCAGGCGAACGACTAGATATGGTCGGCACAGGCTACAACAATCCCTACTTCGGTTATTCTCAGACCTCAGCTTCATCCGAGAGGCTTCGCACAACCGAAGATAATGACTTCGCGGTGGTTGACGTAGTAAGCTGACTACCCTGTTTGGCGGTGCTTTTCATGTTGGCTTGAGTATAGTACTGTTTACCTATTTTTATTATACGCGTTTAATTGCGGAGGGAATCTGGACTTCGGGTAATGCACTGAATGAGTGTACGCGACCAACACCTGATGACACGGTTGATGGGATTTTTCAAATACACACTTGGATCCGCCATCAAGTGGTGTGCCGAATCACCATGTTCCAAATAGGTGCGTGATATTTGTGAAAAAAACGGAAACGACCATGTTTTACACTCGTCGGTCACAAACCGTTAGTGCAAATGAAACTACTGGAACTAGTGGGCTGTATGAAGGAAGCAACCTTTTTTCTCTGTAGCTTTTGCATAGCTGCCCATTAGCTACTGTTTTGATAAGGTTTAAGTTAAACTGCTGGCGTTAGTCCGGTTCATATAGTCAGTAGTATTAGCGGTGTGAATAAAGACGTAGGTTTTCCCGATGGTATCGAATGACTGTTGGCCGCTCTGGATGACAGTCTGCTCATTTTAGTGAGATTCTTTCCTATTGCGTTTTGTAGTTTTAAAAACCATCAATTTTTAATGATTCTTGTCATAGACTACTGGTTATTGTAGACGATCCACCCCAATTCCGATTTTCACTAATTTCAGAGATTAAATCCAATTAATCTATGTCGAGCTCACCTCGCCCATTACTTTGAAACCCGCTGTCATTTGATCTGGTATCCAAAGTGTGCTGCTGTAAACAAGCTCCACTAGAGTGCATCCGATGTCCTCCTGAATGACGTTTCATATTCCTTTCGAAACCCGGGCCAGGTTTTTTAGTCAACGGAAACCAAATGCTGTACGGACGGTGGCAAATTTCGGTTGTCTGCGCAAAAGGCTCCACTAATCCATTCACTCATTGCTGCCATAAATCTGAACAAAAAGTACTGTGGCTAGAGCCACCGCTCATCTTAAAACTGATGTGAAATAATTGGAGAAATGACTTACGGAAAAAGATAGAAATAGATAAAACAAGTTTAAGCAGGAGAACTGGAAATCACATGAATACTGCCATTAACCACGGTACATTGCCAGTGGATGATAGACGGTTTTCCGGAAGTGTTTGTTACCAATTATACGTTGCCACTTGTGAATCACCGGGGGTGAGTTATTTATTGTCATCGCACATAAATACTTGGTTGCTCCTGATCAGACCTAATTTCTGACACAGAAGGTAACGCTAAACAGCCTGGCGGGCGTCAAAGTCAGCAACATTGAACTTGGGTTGGCAAAGTAACTATCGATTTCCGATGGTAGGGTTTTTATCGGAAACCACAATTTATTGTGGTTTCCGATTATTCATTAGCTTTAACCCTGAAATCGAGTGGGTCAAATTTGACAGTCGGTTTGGTCACTGCCTGATTCATCGAGTTCACTGGCGTGAATGTTGTTACTCGAATTACTTGTATGTGAAGAAAGGTTACTGATGTACGGCGTTGCATATCACTTGGTAGCTGGTAAATACCAGCGTTCTGTCACTCAGCTCCGTTCCTAGTTTGTGCGATGTAGACATCTTGTTTCCGGTCATTTTACTTTGAACAATGATTTTATACATTAATTCTTGTCCCTCTATTTCAGTGTTCCTAACCTAGCATAACTTTTTTTCTCTAGTGGTTGTATAACGGTTAATCATCGAAATCAACAATTATTGTGTTACCATCACCGCTAGAGTTTATGATCCAGTCAGTGGTTGTCTCCCGTTGTGCACACTAATTGTGTACACGCTGCTGCCGAGTCTCATCAAATGGCTGTAGTAATTGTCTTGGATTGGATTTGATAAGGTCGAATATGCTCCACTTGGTATCGCGTTTGTCCCGCTGCTAACGCAGTTGTTTGTTCATCACGTGAAGTCATAGCGTCTGCCAAACATTGAGACGCTTAATACTTATTTCCGTCAATACGGTGACTAACAGCTATAATTGATGTGTATATGAATTTAGATCTTCAATGCGGTCGTTGCAGTTTTTTTCTTTCTGTTCGGGTTGTGAAGCAAGCCATTTGCTGGTTGTCTACGGTAAAATGTGTCGGTATTTTTCTCAACACTGAGGGTCGAATGAACCGTTTTGATTTGCTTTCATTCTAGTACACTATTGCACTGATACTCTGAATCTGTGAAAGAATTGCGAAAACTTGCTTTGGTTTTGTTGTTTTCGTTTGAAACTACATTCGGATTCCGATTGTCAAGATACATTAGTCAATTGGTTAATTAATTACTGTCATAGATAATGTACATCAAGCCTTTGTCGCTTCCAGAGGCAACGTTAAATATCCCCAACGAAGGAAAGCATCAAAAAAAAGATACTGACCAAATGGAGCTACGTAGAAGAAGTGAAAACGCAATGAATGTGTGCACGCCTTAGATGGCAACTGGTTGCTATCCCGGGTAGTGCTTCTAACCAGAGATTTGAGTAATCACGAGGACCTCAGCCGGAGCGGCGACATCTACCCACTTTTTTCAATAGTATAGTCAGGGTCTTTGTATTTCGTAACCACTTCATTTCTTGACCAATTTACGGTTTTGTGCAACTTTTACCCATCTCAGAAAATAATGCTCGTTATGGTGAACGGTCAGCCAGTATACGGAGCACGTTACCCAACAGCTTCATACTGTGCAAGTTAACAATTTGACTAGTTGATTGCGTGTCCAAAAATACGCCCTGTCATTCCGCTTGATGTGGATTTGTTGACGGAGACAGCGGGGGTGAAGTACGGCGGGTCCTTTGATACCCTTGTCACGGACGGAGCATGTTTCTGAACGATAGAGCAAAACAGACCGCTCGCAAGCACTGTATACTCTTCCTTTCAATGATACCCAAACTTCATTTCGACGGCAATGACGACAGATTGACAAAGACAACACATCCACTGCCATTCTTACTGATATTCCACCAGCAATATTACAAATCGAAGAGGTGTCGCTACTCTGATGTGTGGCAAGGTCTACAATCTTAAGTGGACTTGTGGTGGATTGTCAGGCCGGAGGTGCGAGTTTTCGAACGCTTGGCCGATTACCTCAACGCGGGGGAGNAGCGCGCGTTGCATGAGACTGGCGATTTGGACAATAAAGATTGTGCTTTATTGGACGCCTTCTCGCTACAGACTGTTGACAACGGTGAATGTGGGGGTGGAGATGCCCCAGTATTGAAGCGGCGATTTTTACTTTGGAAGTGAGATGTGCATTTCGTATAGTCTGCATACCCTATATCTGTCAATTTAGTGCCACTAAAAAACTCAACGCCAGGCTCACAGGATTCCTCAAACGCACCTTTTGAAATGACGTCTATGACAATATAGAGCAGGAAGGAATGGATTACGTATTTATGGCGAACAACAGTAGAAGTTATAAACACCTGAGTCCGTTGCTTGCTAAGAGAGCATGCAATGATCTTGACAGTCTCACGTATTTTTCTGGAACTCTTCTGCGAACGAGACAGTTCTAGAGGATGCTGGGAGCAACAAGATTGATTGCAGCCCTTACGTCTAAGAAACCAGGACCGTTGGTTGTCCACAAGATTGCCAATGCTCTGAAACCCGTCAAGTGTGCTTTTGAATGCGTCAGAATCTCACCTGTTCTTTAGCTCCCTGACGTTCTTTGGACTCATTCATATCCGTATAGGACAGGTGGGTTACTTGGCCGCGATATAACCTAGTCTGATGCATCTGTGGTTGTCACATGGACTTCGGGTCCTGGTTTTAAAAACCGGAATGACTGTTTCTAATTACCAATCATGAGGCGTTCCTTCAGTTTCCTAAGCCATCTGTCACCCTTGAAAACAGAAGGATGGATGCGACCTGGTCTGGCGACTTTAACTACAAGGTCACCTGTTCTTATGTGAGCCGTTCAAAATTGACCATTTGAGTCACTTCTTCTATGTGATCCGGTTAAGGCCAACTAAACTATGTACCACGGTTTTCGGCTCACTCGTCATGTCATGGTTAGTGATTGCTTTATCCTTCGTAAATATTTTCCGAATTGCATCGGCTCGACGTCCAGCACATCTGTGATGGAATATTACTTTCTGCTGTTCTGAAGTAAAAAGGCTCGCTTCGTCTCTTTCGATTGCTCTATCAAGTGACGTCCATGAAAGATTTTAGTCAGTTCACGTTTAATTTATCGACAGTCATTGCAATAGTCACAACTGTTCGGAATGGAACAACGTTTGACCGTTGGGTTCATCGACGCTACGGAAATTCATTTCTGTCACGCCTTCACGGCTGCCTCGGAATATATCACTTCAACGTATACTTTTATAGCTGTCGTGTTTTTCTCCAGTGTTCATTGGGTTCTCATTTGATTCGAACTGATGAATTTGTTCATCATTGTCTCCTGTAGGCGTTCATAACGCCCTCTTCGCTCGGACGCCCTTTATCTGTCATTTATTTACCGGTGCGCAGCTTGTGGAAAACTGGTAACAAAACGTACACACAAGAGCATGATCAGAGTCCGGGTAGCTGCGTTAAAAGCAGTCCATAACAGGTTGAAGCCACCTGTAACTGATTGCCACGTGGTCGGTTTGTGTCCATGACTGAGATCTACAGGTGGTTTCCAACGCTTCTTCCTGCGCTGAGGTGTAGTTCCGGGGTTGACTCACTCCGAGTCTCTTACCCGAAAGTTCAGCCTGCGAGGCAATGATAGTCAAGATTTTCTTTGGGGACCCACCCAGAGCTGGTTATTCGAGAACCCTACCCATTTGATCGTGAGAAGTCTGCCTAACCAGAGAGCACAATGAACTGTCCATCGATATCTGATTCTGGTCATTGCTATATGCAGTAGATATATTCAAAGTCACACCGGTAGGAATGTTCTCTTTTTGAAGGTATCGGTCCTACCACCTTTTCATCTTTATTCGGGAAATTGCAGTGCTGCAACTATAAAATTAGTTTTGCTACATGTTCACAATGTTGTGACCACAAAAGACACGTGGCCTGTGATGTTTATTGCGTGAAATCCCGTGCAGTTTATGTGAAAACAGGACAATGAACGCGTTCACTCATTTACATGACTGATGTGCATCTACACACATTGGGCAACAGTACATTGTCATTCGCCCTGGTGAGACCTCTCGCATAGTGCGTACACACTGTTCCAACAGTCGCTTCTGGTCCCTTGTCTTCCTGACATTGAGACGTACTGTGTAGTTCCCGAATACACGCTCTATACTAATCACAAACGAAGCTGAATGTTTTACATGTACAACCTAAGAACTCCTACGCGGTCAGTAGTGCGACATACAACCGTATGAGTGCATCTGCTTTTCGTCTTACTGCTGCTCTTTATCCTGTTTGACATTGTTGTGCCTGAAAGGTTAAAATCTCCAGTCAGCATAGTTCTTCGGAGCAACGCAGCATCCAATCCTAGCCACTCGCTCTACTTTACAGAATAGTTCAAGGTAGCAGTACACGTCAGGTTTACCAGAATATATTAGGTATAGAAACGCTAGCAGCTACACCCCTTCTGGATTTGGAGTATGTAGGCGATATTGATGTGACTTTGTGGTTCACAAAACGCTCCCTGCCAAGTTCATTCGGCTTCGTATGCATTCACACTGGTTATCTGTTAGACGTTATTGAAAGGCTGCTGGGACTCTCTGACTGCCGCCACCCTGGATGGTGAGTCACTTCTGTAACTGTAAAGCGTCCGTACCTTAGGAAGTGCATCAGAATGCATACTATTTCTGACGGGATCATGAATCACATAGCTGAAGCTCTATTGACATTTTCCTACCCACGTAATTTGTGACGACGTTACGATTCGTCTTTCTGTAACAGGTCAAGCATTCGCTACCGCTGCACAAGAAGCCTGACTGTACGACTCCGAAACCTAGCCTATTCACGTGGAGGATATTTTCGGCCACCGACGTCTCCGAAGCACTAATGGAGTGTGATGAGAACTCCGTATCAGCGGTGACGAAGTTCGCTGCAATATCTCAAAAACGGATAGGTCGTGTCCAATATTAACCATAACACTATTGTTCCACGAGCCTCACTGGCTTTTACATGTACGAATGTCAACTCACCGCTTTCCACACTGCGCCTTGTTTACGAATAATGAGCTAGGTTGGAAGCAGTAGTCTGGTGACAAACATATGACTAGGATTGGTGGTTTGAAATCTCTGCTGGTTTTAACAGAACGTTCCCGGCTTCCTGACTAGAGTTTGAAGGGTAGTGATGACTTTTGGCTAAGCACCTTGCCGGATATGGTGTGTGGCGAAAACCAGTGGTGCTCATGTCGCGAATCCCCGCACGTCTCGATTTTATTTGGCTCTTTTCCCCATCTCTCCACACTTCTCATCCATCTTGCATTATTCACAGTTTTCACCCCGTTTGTTTCGATACTCACGTTAACTTATATGGCTGATCATACTATATATGTGTTGCTGACATAGGGGCCTTGAATCGCGTGCTGCCGTTCACTTTGTTCCTTGCATTCAGAATTCCGTAAATAAATTCTTTGGTTGAATAGAGCAGGCAAATTGAGGTGCGTTTGTTGATTTTGAGAGGTATCTTTCGTTTTTATCACTTATGGCTCGTCATCACTTCAGAAACGAGCTAATTATTCGTTAAGCAGTACTGCCCTTGTTTGGCTTCATTGCTACTCGAAGTATATTTATATGAGAATCGGAAGCGTGCGTTACTGTTACTGTCCTAAAATCTCTGGTTGTCCTCAACTATTCGTTCATCTGTAGCACACTTCCGGTTTGACTTCCACTGGTTAGTCTTTCATCAGTCGATATGGCCATGGATATACTGATTGACTTTTCAGTCAAACGAAGGTACACAAATATTTAGCTATGCTCGCCGTCCTGCTATACAAACACGTTAGCGGATGAATCTTGTATATCGGATTGGTTGTAACTGATGCTTGGGCGTTCATTTCATGATTCTTGTGGGAAATTTGGATTCACTGGGTAATTGTCATCAACATTTTACCTCCCACTAAGAATATTTCTCCGAACTGTGATTGCTGATGCACTCATATTCGTTATATTCAGTTTCAGTTTCATTTTGTTCGTCAAATCGATGCTTGAATCAGTCAGGGTGATTATTCCGTTTGTGGTCACTATTTGTATGTTACTAGGTCATCCATAAACAGTGTGGGATTATTGTATGCTGCGTCTCATCGAATAGGAAGGTGTGACGCCCAACTTGACATGCAATGGGAGTCGGATTTCCTTCCGAAAAAGGATGAGAAACGTATTTCGGTTTACTCAACACAGCTGACCTTCCGATTGGATTCGGTTAAAACTATCGGCTCAGTTTTCGAACTTTTTCAACTAACAACGTACATTTATGCTCCTCCTTCCTGATAGACAACGTAGCTCTTGGTTTAGTCGCTGGCGTTTCCAAGTGTGCCTTTCATCCCGGTCAGCTGCTCGGATAATGTAAATTACGCATGCTGCATGATGAGTTGTGTGAAATTCGACCAGCGTTCATTGTGGAAACCGTGTTCAGCTGTCATTTCCTTTGTTTTTCTTGGTTTGGCGGATACTTGCTCCTTTGTGTGTCACTTGGTTGTATAGTTATTTATGAACACGGAAGCAATGGCTTATCTTCTTGTGTCGGACAAGAGATCGATGCTACCTCTTAGACACAGCTGATCACTTCACAGTACTATCTCGGTATTGTAAAGGCACGTTTTTGATAAATTTGTCACAATTTTGCTTGGAGACGTCTAGTTTTTTCAAAGAAATTGAATGCAACAACTCCCGTTGAAAATATGGTTCTATCCTGCAAAGTTGCACATTAACGCCAACGAACGGAAGTGTATTAAAATGAATGTCTCTTCCAGGATGCAACCCGTTTGCCCGAAATGAAAGGTTCGTACGCCCTCTGTTTTCTTTCAAGGGTTAAAATCTGCTTTAATCCGTAGTACTTTTGTTTCATATTACACTTACAGCGCTCTGTGCATGATGGTTGCTCGTTTGTAGTTGCTCTTCTGGCCGGTCATTGTAGGTATTGCACTATACACACCTCTCTGATGGGCCCCAAAGATTTTCAGCGTGATTAATTGGTGGATTTTGAAGTAATTAGGGGGTTGTTTTAGTGTGGTATTTCTAGTCACTGTCCCACTCTCTGGGTTGTGTATGTTACAGCTCTCCTATGAGAATATCACGTGCACGTCACCGTATTTGCGTTCAAATGGGAGAGGAGCTGAATGTGCTACCACTTCAGGAACACCAATTTCTACTTCTTGTTGGATGCAAACCCTCAAAATTAGTCACGCGAATAGCTTCACATAATGTTTGACCGCCGATCTGTGACTACACATGTTGCGTCATCATTAGCGTCAACCATCCTGACGACGAAGATTGAATTTGTCGCGGGTGAATACTGCGTAAAGCTACGTCTCTTTGCAACTGATGTAATCTTTGGTACAACCTAGTCGTTGCTCCTTACACCAAACTGTTCCTCCTCTACAAGGTATTCTTTAACGAGACACCACCCTTCATAGGCACTTTTCCACGGAAGCGATACCATCTGCATTGCGGCTTCAGACCACTTAAAGCGCATCCTCATAAGTTTCATATGCGACACGTTGCATTAAACTGGGGCTTCACTTGGTCCAACCCTTCGGTTGTCTGTCTCTGTTTTCACAGACTGCATCTATTCACATGTTTTCTTAGTTTTAATTACATACCTTTCATACGTTTATTCTCGTTGGTCCGTTTAAGTCCTTATTTGTGCTCTGTGGGTTTTTGTTTCAATGTTTAAGATTTGTGACATATCCTGCGAAACGACCGACAACCAACTGCAATCGTGGATTTCCTCAGATAACAGTGTCGCCTGCACAGACGAATACCGGTGGAGGGAAACTTACAGATTAACGGAAAATCTTCTAAGTCTCTACGAGGGAGGTACAAATGTCTTTGAAACTCTGAAAGTGACAGAATGAATACAGTAGCACGCTTTATGTAACAACCCAGAAATGGCAATTAAGCACCACTCACGATTTATCGCAACTTTAAAGAAGAGGCACTAGAATCAAGTTTCACTCATGTTAGTAACGGCATTAGTGCATTTTCTTGGCAGGACCGAGACGTGAACTCCGGATACGTTTTTCTAAGATAATCACGTTTACCACCGCGCCACATTAGGTACGGTCGAAGGGTCATATGCAAATTCTCAGTCACATTCGCTTACAGATATCCAGTAACAGAAGTTTTAACAACACTTCTTTTCAAAAAGGTTTGCTGAGAAAGCCTGTGTTTTGGTATTGATATGTTCGCCGAGCTTGGCATTTAGGTTGCAAACGTTTCATCACCAGGCGAGGTGACATCATCAGTGCGTAAGTGTTTCAGCGTATATATATATATATATATATATATATATATATATATATATATGTATATATATACGCTGAAACACTTACGCACTGATGATGTCACCTCGCCTGGTGATGAAACGTTTGCAACCTAAATGTCAAGCTCGGCGAACATATCAATACCAAAACCATCAACCCGAGCTACAAACAACAGCACCACCGCTGTTCCCAACCATCAGAAGCCTGTGTGAATACAAAATCTGCGATTGTTTGTGTTAGATTCAGTTGCATCAGTCAAAGTCCCTTACTGGTTATCAGTAAACCAGATCTGCTCGTAGCAGTGAGTTCACTGTGAACTATGGTATGTTTGAAGAAGATGACCGAAACGGGTGGCACTGGATAAATTTTGTCTTCGCAGTTGGGATTAGTTTACATTTGACGGTATCTGGCCTCGAGACTGATTTCTGAATTGTATCATGTGTGTAGACCATACGTTGCTAAATTTGTTAAGTTCCTTACGAACAAGGTATAATTATCGATTTGCCGGTATTCATGTCTACCAAGGACATGTTTAGTATTCTCAATCATCGTTCTTTGCAGGGAAGATTCACTGTACTTCGTTGGCTGCAACATTTTTGTGTGCACTCGATGGATGGTTGACGAAAAACTCTTCATGGTTTTGCGAAATATACTTGTGTAAAGCTCAGGCGCCCAATTACGTGCGTGTTTTCTCCTTCGATCGATCAGTTCTTCTGTCTTCCTTCAATACAGTACTGTTTGCTTGCCTCTAAGATCGATAATACGTACTGTCTTTCTCAAAATCCGTTAGTTACTCCTCCATTGTCATTCGCAAGTGTGATAAAGCAAGCACAGTCAATCGATTTGTGAGTACTACTCGTCCGATTGGTTCGCTTCACTGGTCTGCTATGTTAGCCACACCAACTTGAACATAATTCAAAACTTGAGGTCCTATTGCTGCTTCGAAATGACTTTATGTTTGTAGGATAGTTATTTTGAGCTTTTTTATTAGTTGATACTAAATTACAACTTCGTGGATTAAAAAGTTATTATTATCCTTTGGAAACAATCAATTCCTTATACGCAAACTTGTGTCAGCTGTGATCAAAATACAGATAACCTTATACCTATGGGGCAGACTGTATTCGTTCTGATTGACTTTGCTTTCCTTTACTCAGTGGTTATATTTTTGTTTTTTGTACGTTGTTGAGATTACATTGTTAACCTTTGAATATATCCATGTGAATCCCAATTTTAGGCTACTCCCAAACTCGCAGCGACAGCCATGCATGTGGTAGCCAGTTGGCTTTCATGTGTCACATGTCGTGTGATAGCATGTTTTAACGCTTTGCAGTAATTATCGAACTTACATAGTCAATCGATCTACATGTGAATACCATCTGTGCACTGAGGTGTGGCACCTCTCGTACAATCGTACAATGCATTGTGTGTATTATCATCGCGTTATTTTTTCTAACGTTTGGCTAGTTCGTAGGGTTTTAATTTGCTGTTTCGATTGGTATTTGGTACTGAAGAGGCAATAGCATATGCAAGTGTCGGTCTTCTGACTGCCGTGTTCAAATCTACGAAGGGAACCAACTGTTTCAAATGGCTTTCATACATTAGTTTCTGATTGTTCCGGCTACTTCACCAGCGGTTTTTTTGACCCCGTAGCACGGTTTTCGAATTTACTCTAGGATTGTTGATTTCGATTCATCCCTACTCGAGAACAGAATGAAACCGTTGATCACTCATGACAAACTGACCAGTTTCTTGCCCTTCTCCAGCTGGTGATCGCATAGAATGCTGGGAGTATGTATTCAGCCAACGGTTGTGCTGTCATTTTTGTTCTCTCCGAAGCTATGAGTCCTAGCATGAGCTCTTCATTGCGCAATCATTGGAAACAGACCATCGATAGGGTATCTGAATGTACCATGTCTATAGTCTTGTACTCAGCTTCTGCGATGCTCTATCTAGCTATGTTTGTAACAACCTTTATCATTCATCATCATCAGATGGTGTGATGGTGACTACATAACGACAGATACTACTACTACATGAGATGGCACACAAAATGATTGCTTGAAAATACTCGTGACCATTGTGAACTAGAGCGTTGACAGCTTTCTGATACTGATGATAGATTCTGATAGGTTAACATAAATTATCGTCGCAGTACCAGGTAGTCCGTTTCTTTCCGTTGTATAATTTTCCATCCACCCTAGTAGTTAGGTAGCACATGACTAACGTGTGACAACAAACTGTGTTATGTTTTTACATTTAACAGTTGATCAAGTGATTCATATTATTGTGTTTACAAACCGGAACTGCCAATCGGGACTTCGGATCGACTTTACTGAACGATTTGTTACCCTATGTCACTTGATGTTCATCACGTATTCCGGATGTGGAATCTGTCAAGCTTGTATTCATCGCGCTTGGCGAACCATACATTTCATGACCGTTTGTCTTAGCAAGCAACTATTGGTAGCCGAAGCTAGGTCGTCTAGCCTGTTGGCGGACGATACGGAGTAGGCAGAACTCAAAGGCAACGTAAAATGTGGCTGAATGGTTTTATACAATAAACTAAGCGATTCACACTTTTTTTTCAGTTCGGATTATTCGGAATAGCCTCTATTACAAGGACTGTATCCAGTTCTGAACTTCAGGTTGTTCCTGTCCAAGTATAACTCTCAGTTGACTAAGCCGAAGACTATCACTGTACGTTAATTAGTACCTGTTGTTATCGTATCTTCCAACTAACCGTACACCATCCTTTCGTGACCTGCTTGTTTTCAGCTCAATGGCTGTTTAATAGTGTTCACACAGCGCGAACTCGTCTTTGAGTTCAAACTGAGGTCACTGCGGTCATCCATTTCGACATTTGGACTTCTGGTCGAATTTCCCACTTTGGCGTTCCACATTTCATTTTCTAACTTTGTTTGCTGAATTGCGACTTGCTTTTCTGGCTCTACCATAGTGGACACAATTGTGCTATAACATTGTAACTCTCTAAGGAGAACCCACACAAAAAAGCACTTCTATCCAGGAAACGTTTTCACGTGGATGGGAACAGTTTTTCAATTAGTCCCGCTGGTGAAGAAACAGATCCTTCGAAATGGTAGAAGAAACGCCTCCGATTGTGTGAATTGTGCCTGATCCTTGTCAGATTTTCCTGTCGGTTCAACCGCTTTGTAGGCTGAAAGGTGATATACATCCTACTAAACAACTGTAGATGAGGCTAATTTTGAAGTATTTTTTGCCACTTAAACCAAGTGTAAACAAAGTCTACCAAGCGATCGCTGGAATGTTCAAGTGGTTCCACTCAGGCATGTTAACCTGCAAATGTGAACACGGAGAGGATATTAGTTTTCCTCGTGGCATTCCAGCATCCGGAGCTGTCGACTTAGCTTGCACAATTGTTACAAGAGCCGAATGCCTTTGCATTGGAAAACGAAAACAAACGAACCATACTTGATCAATTTACTGAACTTTTTGTGACAGCAGCCAACTGAACGACACTCCGTAACTTGCAGTCTTTTTCCTCACTTTGCCCTGAACAGTGGTCACATTGTTATTCCATCATTCAAAAGCTTTCGGCTGCCCTACGATATTCCAGCCCACGATGAACATATTGTTGCACGCAAGCTGCTGGATGATTTAATGCCGATTAGTTCGTTTTCTTCCGTCTGTCTTTTTTGTTCGAATGGCGTATTGACATTGTGATCGCTGTTTACCTCAGTGTGTGATTGTTCGTGATTGCCCACTCGCCACAGCTAAATACAGACTAAAACCCGTCGATAGTACATTTTCTAATAGTTGATCGATAGGTTTTTTTGTTAAAATTCCTCCTGAGGCCTCACATCAAACGTGAGCATGTGGCTACTTTGTGTTGATTACAGAATTTGGTTGTTTGCCCATCATGTCACGCTCGTATTTATTGGGTTTTCTATGAGTTATTCTTTGTTACAAGAAAAGGATGCATCTATCGAAGAAACAGTCCTACTTTCTCGATAGGGTGTCTCCCGCTGGAGTGTCGCATTTTTGCTGTTTGTCACCGTATTGATGCGTTACTCATTGCTGACTCAGTATTTTCATCTCATACTTTCAGTCAGTTTTCAGGTGGTCGTTTTGCAACTTTTTTCGTGTGAAACCACTATTTTCTTACCGTTCCACTTTATCGTACTAGGTGTGTGTGTGTGCTTACTGGGGCTTTTCTGAATAACACTCGTACGTTCTTGTTTATCTTTCTGTTACTCAGCGACCAACTCCCATCCCCTTACCTGACATACCATCAGTCCGTCGTTCGGACCCATTAAGTGTAGATCAATGGAAGCGTCATCTGGACCCGTATGGTCGTGTAACATGTGTGGAGAAGTTACGCAAAACCATTTTTGAAGGGGTACGAATTTCTGTTGGTTTATTTATGCATGTTTTTTGGATTCCATGTGAGTTTATCCATTTTGCGAACAATCCTGTTTGCGTTTCGTAAATTGCGGCATTCACTGAGTACGCTTCTTAGTGGAAGCTTCCTATTCTGTTTGTGGTTACAATAGAATGTAGACCTGTTTTGCGTGACAAGGTTTCAATTTAGCTCTCGATAAATCAACCAGCCAAGTTTTTTTCCTATTCTGCACAAAAGAGTTAATTTCCGTTTCGCGTCTAATAATTAGACCACATAGTCATGAGAAACCCTCTCGGGCCTACTTGGTTAGAGTTAAACTCTATACATTATATGCCACTTATCTGTCACGTCGGAAGAACCAATGAGTTAATCGACGGGGTGATCCTTGTGTGCAGTTGTCTGTCCAACTCCTAGTATTTCAAATGAGACCCAACTGTGAATAGTCAGCTTCAGCTGGATTTGAACCAGCGACAAACAGCATGCCTCAACGCGGCAAGCGCTCTACCAGCTGAGCTACGAAAACAAAACATGAGCTCGGGAATTTCACAGTTGGACTCTGTTACCCACCCGTCCCGCTGTCTCATATGGAATCCACCAAATGATCCAAGGGATCAACTGCCCCGGCAGAATTTCTCAAACACTTCACGCTGGAATCCACCAACGCCACTGTTGAACATAGAAATTATAATCGTAATAAGTAGTGTGGCACAATCATGATCTTAGATGGGACTCAATTGTGAAAAGTCAGGGCTTCGGTTGGACTCGAACCAGCGACAGGAAAAGCATGTCTCAACACGGCAAGCACTCCCAATGTTCTTCAACCGTGAACGACAAAAGAGTTTACTCTTCTCAGACATATAGACTAAACGTCATTCCAATAAATCTCTTTAGCGTTCAGTGTACCGCAAAACGACGTGGGCGAAGAATGAAATGCATTTTATGAATTTGCCTAGAGTGTGAAAAGCAAATTATTCGTGTGCTACTTCGTGTTAAGTTAACAGTGTGTGATAGCGGTAAGCTAACGGTCGAACAGGTGTTGTCGGGTGAAAATCGTCATGCTAACGATCTCCTGTTGCCTTTCAATCCGAAAAGATAGAAACTCACCTCCTTATGATTTTCATTTATATGAGTGCCCAAAAAAGCAGCGTGTGTATCTCAGTGTGTCGTTCTTCTAACCACTTTTGGTAAAATGTTCATTATCACACCGAAACTTGATTACAATGCAACTGTGAAATTGCCCTCATACACTACCCGACTGCTTGCAAATCTACGCAAAACTGAGCTTCTCTGTTTTCTACCAGTCCGAGTATCGGTCTTTTTTTCTTGCAGCTACAGAGACGTCTTTAATTGTGAAGCACAATTAAAGCTCAGGATCAGTGCTAAAGATTACACACCGGATTGCTTGGGAGGTGCATTAGTCCACCCGTTTGTGAGTGATATCCGACGAAATCTAAATACCACATCTTTCCTCGCAACCCACTTCCTGACTACAGGTCGATGCACTGCATCATCGCTTACTGTGCTGCTGAGTGCTCACGGCTCACATTTTGAAGTTCTTTAAAGCCTTCTCGGTCAGCTGTTAGCAAGGGGCTCAGTGAGTTCGAAGACAATTGCTTACCGTGTGCTTGGCTTTGAGCGTCTTTCACAGTCCAGACCGTTGCGTTTAGGAATCTCAGTTTTCATTTCCTTGCCAGCCACACATTTACTTTTGATGAAGCCACGCGACATGAATTCAGTTCGTACTTTGCGTTTTCTGAATACCGTAACTCATCCTGGGGGACCTAGTTTTTCCGACACACGATGTATGTGAATCAGCCGATCGGCATAATTCACTCGCCTCATCATTTTTTTTTATGGATGGCTGTGTAAGATTTTGATGTCCACGTTTTTTGTGTGCATCCTGCGGAACATTGTAGGGGCACTGGGTGTTTGACCAATATGTCTGTCGCTCCTAAACTCGGCTCCCCTGTTTTTGTATGGAAACTGACGGCACGTCGTATCATATTCCAACCAAATTGGAGATATTAGTACTTTTGATAGGTTATTCTTGGAAATCGAAAAACGGTCGCGATGAAAATATAAGGTTTCTAAGTTGGCCTACAAATACCAGTACACGAGGGCTGAGTCACCAGCCTCGTTAAATCGATAGCATACAACAAACCGGTATCATTCTGGCAAGACAAAACGACGTTTTGGTTTTGCTGTAGTAAAGCGATAATGTGGGAAAGCTGAATGGGCATCACATTCCCATAGAGACAGTCGGTTGGATGGGGTCCCTTCTCTTTTAGTCAGTGCGGGAGATATAGCTCTAACTGAGATGGAATAGGTCAAGTTTTAGCGTTCCCACACATGGAATTTGGTCTACGAGAATAGTGAACTGATTCTGAAGTCTCTGTCCCGTCTGCGGTTTCCTGAGAAGCCCTTACATAAATTTATGGGCGTAAAAGAACACCACCTTTAGCACTGTCCGAATAAGGCAATCGAGAAGTCCGCCAGCTGACGTTTAGTACTGCATAGAGTTTCTCCGCAGAAACTTCGTGCTTATGCTGAGCGTTTGCGTACAACTGCTTCAGGCGGACGTCACAGCACTGACGCCGGTTAAACAACCACGCACGTAACGCTGCTGTACGGCCGGGAAACTTGACCGTTCCAGATAGAAGACGTGAATCGTCTTCAGATATTTTACCATCGTTATCTGCGTTCTATCGCTCCTGTTGGGTGGCGTCAACTCGTAAACAACGAAGAGATTAGGAAATGGGTATTTGATACTGTCAAGCAAATTCCTTTGTTCACTCTTTAGGCTTGCATAGACCGAAGTGGCTAAGTCATGCACTAAGGATGCGAACTAATCGCCTGTCACACCCAGCACTCTTTGAGGATGCTGTGGCCTGCTGGCGTACGGTGCGTAGTGGACAGTTACTGATCTGGAATGGAGAAATGAAGCCGTTCACCACGATGTCGACCAATGTAGGCTAGGCTGGTCTCCCCGGCTAGGTACCTTGCAACTCACAGATTCGGTTGTTAAGACACTAGATGAGACGGCAGTTAGTCGGGCTCAGTCGCGTGAACGTTGTCGTCATTTGATCGATTTTTCAGCGCAGTAAATATACTGAATGACACAAGAGTAGTGAATACCTTACTTTCACTTCTGGACTGATTGTTTGTTTGCGGAGTGTAGGCGCCTAAATTTTAAAGGTTTGAGCATAGACTTTGTACTCTCCATTTTTTCTTGTCTTTGGTTCCATCTTTGCTACAGGGTTGTGTGGCAGTTAATCAGCACGAACCACATATGTGATTTTTTCTTCGATGCTGAGGATGCACGATAGAACTGACTATTTTTGCTGGTAAACAGGACTTCAGTTCTTGTGGTAACATGCTAATGCATTATTTATCGTTATTCATTACCTCACGTGTTCATGAGGTTCTTTTTTCAACAGAGCGACCCTGTCGTAGGTATGTCTCACGTCGCAACACCGAGGCTACCGTCTCACAGATTTTATAAGTTGGATCAGTTAACACCTCGATATAAATATGAATGTGAACCTCGTGACCGTGTTTACAAAGAGAGTGCACAAAGACGCCAGGATACAGGTTGTTATTCGCGTGCCTAAGGCTGCCGCACGACTAGTATAAACCGAACTCTACTGTGCCTGATTAGCTTGTGAAAACATGCCGAAGCGGTGTTCAGGAATCCGCCAGAAGAATGGGAAGAACATTTTCTGGTAGCTCTTTTTATGAGACAGCTTTTCAAAGATAGGATAATATCTTGTTTGCTTTCCGAAGTTTTACGTTTTACAGCATAAGTACATCTATCTTCTATTTGTCATATTCAGATGCATATTGCTTCCCAGCAGAATGAGTGCACCGTGTGCAACAGGAACAAAAACATTGATAAAATGAGTTATCTTTTTTCGTGAGATGTATTCCATTAACGAACAGTCTCATTCACAGTATCCTCCCTACCGTTCCGTTTCGTTCAGGGGGTGAGTTCGGTACTTCGTCCCCTGCTTTGGAAATACTTATTAGGCTATTATTTGTGGGACAACACTGCGGAGGAGAATGAGAAGCGTCGTGTGGAGAAACAGTGAGTCCGTGTACACCTTTCTGACTGAAATCTGGTCAATGAAACTGGGTGATGGCACCTTTTTTATTAGTGATAACAATGAACTGTTTTTCCTTCGGTTCGGCACCTTGTAAAATATCAACGGTATTTTTTGTTCTTTAACAAAACAGTCGATTTCTGTCTGGTGTTTTTTGACGGGTTTGAATGAGCACGTGATGGGCGTCTGATAATCAATACGAATTTAATATAGAATTGAAGACTAAAGTTGTCAACATTCGATATGTTTCGAGCAAATAAACAGGGCTGTGTCACGTGTTCGAAACTTTCCCGAATTGCAGTTAGACGACGGAAATCACCTTATCTTCATATCAGATGGTTTCGATCGCATGCGAGAAACTGACCTGACATTTTAGAATTGCCATTTAGGCAATGATATTGATACACAGATATAATAATTTAACTTGGTTTATCATCTACTCATCTGAACATTGTGTAAGGAGCAAGTGTTTCCCGAGATGTGTCAATTTCTCTTACTCATCGACCGCATAACATAGCTATTACAAATCTCATACAGAAGTGAAAAAAGTCATTAACTAAAATCAAGTATTTAGTATCATTGCGTCTGTTAAGGCCATGGTGGCCTCAACGTCACAGTTAGTTGCTCCTGAGTAAAGTGTCTGTTGATGCTTGGCAGTCAGCAAGAGTCCCATGAATTTAAACAATCGATGATTTTTATGCTCAATCACATTGATGGTCGAATTTGAATCAACGCAGTAACCGGTCTCTGACACGTGTTTAGTAATCGATGGAGAAACTTTGTGGGAACAAGCATCGATTTGCTTGGTTGATCGAGACATACTATCCGTTAACCATTTCGGAATACATTCTTGTTTGTTGACTTCTGTCAATACTGTCTGTGAATGTTTGCTTATGGCATCAGGTAAAACTGTAAATTGGTTAAACGTCAACTACAATTGTGTGCACAAAATCAACTGTGATGCAGACAGCCGTGGTTTGAATAGACATACGTTTATTACGTATTTATCGTTTCGCTTGCTTTTTTTTGCATTTGTGAACGATTTCGTTGTAATATCCGTGTCACACGTTGTGTGATTAATGGAACGTATGAAATAGGTCTACGTCGCGAAAGGTTGGCTGTTTATATAGATAATGTTCGTTTATTTCTTCTCACCTCTGTATAGGATTTCGGTCACCTGTTTTTGTAACGTGATCCTTCCCATCACTGGCTTGTGTAATTGCTGTGGCCTGTTTCGTCGAAGTCCCTTCATTTTTCACGTTTTCTTTTGTTCCTAAGTTCCTTTTTTGTCAGTTGCTAACCAAATTTCATAAAATTACCTATGCTCAACTGTTCACTCACATTTAACGCTCGCACACCACGTAACTTTGGAAAACCATAAGGCAAGATGCTGTTTTTCATTTCGTTTGGTATGAAACACTTCGTTGTTTAAAGATGTTTGCTTTGGTGTTGTGAGTCAGGTTTGTGACGGCTCGCTAGTGGTGGCTCCGAACTGTGGTTACTCCAAATCCGTCTGTCTATATGTGGGTAGCTTGGCAGCAACTAGCGCACTACTTAGGTCCAGTCGCACATAACTATGTTGTTCACATTTTGAATTCATTCGACCAATCAAACATTGAGTCTATTAATTTTCAGCCAACATTTATCTACTGTTCTGTTGTGGATGTTCTTCCGTTTAATAATTGTTCCAGGTTCATCCGGAGTGTGACAGTTTGCGCTCTATGTATACACACCCTCAAACAATTTTTTGTAGA
Source organism: Paragonimus westermani (assembly GCA_008508345.1). Taxonomy (NCBI): domain Eukaryota; kingdom Metazoa; phylum Platyhelminthes; class Trematoda; order Plagiorchiida; family Troglotrematidae; genus Paragonimus; species Paragonimus westermani. The sequence continues at coordinate 108,519 of QNGE01001128.1, read as the reverse complement.
TTGATATGGTCTCTCCGTACGTGCCTTATTTGTTTTATGTGATTTGTGGTCCATCTTTTGTGAACCAGACTGGTCGCTGTTTTACGCAACAAGTTGACTAATCTGCTAGGATCACCTGCTAGGATTTTTTGTTCGCTTTATTGGTGGTCTGTCCTTAAGAGTTAGGTCAAATTGATCACATGATTCAGTTCTACTCCTAAACGAATTGAAGTGATTGTTGCATTGTTACTCCTCCGTTCATTTTAGTCGTGAATATCATGCACTGAAAAAGTTTTGGAAAGAAATGTCCCATGATCGCCTCGTTCGATTCAGTTTGTTTCGCGATCGAAAGTGTTATATCGGTATGTCGTTCTTTTCGCTGCTGTTGTCAGCATCTTTTCGTCTTGCGTTTGTCGTGTTCGTGTTATCTAGGGGTTTCTATCACTATTTCGGTTTCATACGCTTCAACCTGTCTTCGTGACTATTAGGTTTCAACCGTGTCTGTTAAGCAGTTCATGTTAAGTCAGCGTGCGGACATCTACGTCTGTTGTCGCCATTGCGGAGGTTTCCAGAGTGGCTGCTAAACTTCCGGTCGAGTGACATCAGATTCTTAGATATTTCATCTGTATGTCGTTATTCGATTGTAGCCATTAAAAGTGTTATGACCCGGGTAGGTCGTTTGGTGTAGGTTACCTAGAGTGCGGTTTAACGTGCTGGGTTTGGCCTTTCATTCAACCGCACACGAGATGTTGGTACATATTTCGAAACGAACAGTGAGTTCATCTCCTACATCCTGCTTCAGAGATGTTGGATAGTTCGAGGTGTTCACAGCTGCTTTCAGCGTTCTAAAGCAGATAACCCTTTTTGGCTAAACTCATTTTGAACTGATCGAGGGTTAAAATACAAGGTGTGCTGGTTTGTTGAAACAGTCCTGGAAGGAGTAAGATTATACACACAAACGTTTGTCCTGTGGTTAATCATATACAGATGGCTGCACTTGCTGGCTGCTCGTTCTGTGTGTGGTTACTCAAGGCGTATTCTGTTCCATTTTGTTGTATAATCGTTTATACGTTCAGCAGGCTAACTCATTCGTTATTACTACCGTCTACGTTGAAAACTCTATCGAGTCTCTGTCTTTGTCCGGTGTATTCTGTAAGCGGAACATAATGAGCAGAGACGATGTTTAGTTGCATGTGCACCCTTGGTCTGTAAATCGGACGCTGAAATTTTTTCTCATCTACCACCGGACACATTCTGATAGGTTGAAATACCCTGTAACGATGGTTATCAGGCTCGGTTCACATTTTCCCGAGACGGTGTTCAACTGTGAACCCGGTTTGGAATTGATCGTTTAGTTCTTAGTATGTTCGATAGGCTGGTGATGAACGCAGCCCCGTAACTCGCAGTAAATGCAGGGTGACCGACTAAAAGCTTAAACGACATCTTTCCGATGTTAGCGGGAAAATCCAGTCAATTCTGTTCTGGTATTCATCACGGCTCCATCGTTCTTCCATTGACTCGATCCGCCTTCTCAAACCAACTTCACAATCAGGCTGATCAAATTTTCCTGGGCCAGTTTGTATTTTGTATTATTTTGATGTGACCTTTAACAAACTTACAGTGTTCCTCTTGGTAGCCTATGGTTGCCCGGTATCTCGTGCACGCCTATGTTCATTGTGTTGTTGATCTATCTTATTGTGTCGTAATCGTTCTTTCAGACATTTGGGGATCCTCTACAGTCCAGTGTTTTGCGTTTTCTCATTCTCTGCTCTTTACCCGATCATCACATTTCTCTATGACACTAGACTAGTCGTTTCGCGGTCAACTTGCCGCAAGCGAACAGCCTTACACTTAGTTGGATATGAACGGATTGGATCGGGTTAAGCTGAAATTCTGGATGTACTGCGCTATTGGATAGCTCAACAATGGTGTGTACCGTCTACTTTCTTGTCATAATAAAGCGAAAGGATAAGACGAAATAAAATGCTGTTTACTGCCACATTGATTCAATGGGCAGGGTCAGTCTCATGATCAAATTGCATCGTCACCGATTTCAGGGTCGAAATTCTAACTTATCTAAGTGCCACAAACCAACACTCTGTTACACGACCAATTTCGTCTTTACATTACATGTTGCATCCGCAACGATTGTTGGTTCTACTACTTCGGTATTTATTTAGTAAGTTCTTTCGGACTTTTCGATATAACTTTTCCTGTTACCAATGGCATCCATCGTAATTTTATCTGGTCGATGTCAAACACCATTGTCCGTGTATCTACTCCGACACATTTGCACTAAACACTTTGGTTTGTTCATCGTTACCCGGGATGCTTCAAATATATTTGTTATTAATGTCTGTTGGAGTTGAAATTTGTTTATTGACCTTTTATTGTGATTACTGTTGTTCCTGAAGCGTGGGATTTTTCTGTTTTTATTTACTGTGTTTCCACGTACACGCACACACAGATAAAGATGTACCGAGAACCGATCGGAAAACCGCGTTCTTTCGAGACGATTCCGGTGGCAATCTGACCCGTTTGTACGATATCCTAATCACTTATACCATATACAACATGGATTTCGGTAGGTTTTGTTTGGTATCAATTTACTTGTCTTGCTTTCTGGTCTTTCTTCGGTATTCGTGGATTGAACTCAATTGTCCAACGTATATCGTTCCGTGTAAAGTATTTCACTTGCTTCCGGCTGTTTGTTTCAATCTCAGTATTCGTTGGCTCACCGGAAATAATTATTTGTATACTACATGGGTAATCGATTTCACAGTACATAATAAGATCGCCTGAATGTAATGCGTAGCGATTGGACTTACTACTCGTACTGATAGGGTAGTGAAATTGGATGAGCCTCATGTTTAACCCATAATTTGCTGTATTGCAGCGATTCTCTCTTTCTCGAAGTTCTTTTCATGGAGTCGTCACATTAATTTCATATAATGGGCTTGGTAGCTGTTTGTGATTGACAATCTGACACTGCTACAAACAATATGATGGGCTATATCTTTGTGTTCCTTGTGCCGTCATTTGCATGTACAGAGTGTGACTTCTGGTCGCGTTTGCGCTTTACTCTTTTTCTAGTTGAACATTTCATCTCTAAAGAGATACTCTGATGTAGTGCAGTGGGCCCCAAGCTTTTTCGGCCCACCGTCTCTCAACTTCCTAAATGCCACTGTATCACTCCTTAATTTCCTATGCATGACGTCATCGGTGCGTCACTCACTGTGCATCATTTACACATCAACATCACTATTGCGCCGTCTAAACGCTTCACTTTTCACAATCCACATATCGCTACATATATTACGGATGGTTACTGCAACACATAAGCAATGTGCGTTCATACAGCTTATCGGGACGTATACCTCTTAGTAGAGTTCTGACATCTGTGTAGAGTCTTTGGGACCGCCTCTCAAATGAGTTTGCAATAGAGCGCTTTTTTGAATGCAGAAGGTTCAGCATATCAGTGTTCGCGCACAAGCTGCTACAAATGGAATTATATTCAAACGGGCGCCAACTAACCACAGACGGCGATCAGCTGCTGTTGAATGCGTATCGGCTTCAAACAACCGACTCGTGAAACAACATAACAATGAGCTGACCAACCAAAACGTGAGAGCGCCTGTCGATTACTAGCAACCGTAAATGCTACTGTTCCTCTATCAAAAATGCGTTTTTTCCAGGCATCTGTTTCAGGCTTCTGTTCTGATTTCATCTCGATTGGATAGCTCAGTACACGAAATGGTAACGGAGGACAAAAATAAGACTGCATACAGCTTCTAAGGCAGTTTATGGAATGTACTTGTCCCCCTTCGACATGAAGGACGTGAGGGCAGAAGTTTGACGATTCCACATTGCTGAGCAGTTTGTCTCAATGATCGAAAGGATACCAATTGACGACGTCCCGGCATTGCGTTGGGGATGGAGGCAGACAGATCCTGACTAACTTGACTTTTGGTGACGACGAAGATAAGAAGGATATGGGTACGGTGATCAATAGTTTCGAAGAATACTGTATCCGGCAGGCAACCGAAACTTTTGAACGTTTCCGTTTCCTTCGAAGTAACTGTCATCAAAGGGAACCTATCAATCACAAGTGCATGAAAGACGGCTTCATGCGCGACAGAATGTTTCTTCGTGTTAAGAACGCTGCAATGACCAAGAGACTGCTGAGAGTGAGACGGTTAATACTCGTCCAGTGTACTGATATTTGCAACAGCGAAACAGCTGCGGAACAGATAATCAAGGACCCTGACGGCGAAAATAGAACGGAACTCAACGCGATTAGCCGAGCACGAGCCAAGCTTGCAGTATAGCATGCTACTGTTGGATTTAGTTCATATTTCAGCATTTGTGTGGTTTAGTTGGCGGATCACCGCTCTGGTTGATGCTCGTGACTAACTATCTATACGACATTTGTAGGCATTCTTGAGTCATTTTATCGCCAGGCTCATGATGTAAATTGCCATCCTACTTTGACCTCGTAGGTGGTGTTCAGTACACTTGTCCGACCTCACTTTTCCTGATATGATTTATTGCTGAGGACACTTTAGCGAGCGTTTTGGTCGGCTGCCAAAACCTAGCAACGGATCTATTTACTCTGACTGAATTCGAGGCTAAGTGTATGCTGACAATATCGTCTTAGTCGATAACGCCACACAAGTTAGTCCATTGTCACACAGTGTAAGGAGCTAATAACAGACTACTGAAAGCCTGTGTTTTCGTTCACCATCGTTTTTTACACGTTTGTGATGGTCAAGACGTTTAATTACATGGGCCATTTCCTTTGCCTTTTCTGATCAGGGTAGTAATGGATTAGCCGAGGTCCTCATCACACAACTTCCCTTCTGTGTAGGTTGCCCTCTAAGGCTGCCGTTTTTAATTAGGGACACTGAGCGCGTTGCACTCATCTGTGATAGAACACCACATCCAGCGTTATTGCTTACTGGCTACCTTTCAGCACACGCAATTCTAGTGCGCTTGTAAGCGTGTTGAGCTTAGCACACCGGCGTCAGTGGCTGAAGCGCGTCTTATGAATGTCAGCCTGTCACTTATCGTGCTGTGCATTTCGCGTTTTGTGGGTTAGTCGGAACGCGACGTTCAGGTAGTCATTGTTTGTGGTAGACTTGAGGGATTACCTGCAGTTGACAAGGACCTACAGAAGAATTCTCATCCATGGTTTGATACACTGCCTGAGACATGGCTTAGAACCCAAAGCATTGGGGTCTTTAGTAGCGGATCTTGTACTCTCTCCAGCTCTTTGTAGAATGATATCGTTTACTTTTATTTTTCCTGTAACATATCGCCGTTTGATTGACCGGGAAGCCAAGCGTAATGCTGCTTGTCCGGTGTTATAGTGCTTCTATTTAAAGTTGGTTCGCTAACCCAAAATTATACAAAAAGGCAGTCAAGACTTTCCGGTCTGTGTCTCTTGCAAAATTCGCTGAACCTTTCCATAGCCAAAAAGTTGTTTCCTATTCTGATTGCTTGCTAGTTCACTGCAATTTTCTGTTCCATGTTGATGCTGCACTGAGTTTAATACTTTTCACACATCAGTCTGCCAACGTTTTTGAACGGAAAAGAATGCGTTAAAGTGTCTGTGAATGTCTGAACTGAGTTTCTTCAAAAACGAACATGAAGAAATGGGTCGCTGAATTTGAAGTGAGCTGACAGCGGCCAACGAAGACGACGTTTGTGATGTTGAACGGCTGCTGCGTAAAGATCTACAGTTGAAGTCAACCCAGGTAGTGAAAACCCTGTGTATATACCACGGCAACCTTCTAGCCATCTTACCTACAAGGCTGGATATGCCAAATGCCTTCACCGAGTAGTTTGCTAAGTCGATTGCAGCGGCGAGTCGTCCATACTTTATAGGAATCATTCAGCTGGTTCTTGTTCGCGAATGGTGGTGGAGAGTAAAACATGGTATCACTGGAATTCGTGAGTCCAGTGAGTGCAGTAGAGACGCTGCCACACTCCATCTTGAATAAAGTTTAGGACATGGTCATCGGAAGAGTTGATGATTGCTGCCGTTTACTAGGCTTCCTCAGGAGTTTTTTTGGTAGTTTAAATGTCTTGTGAAGATGTTATCGCTATTGTCTGCTATTTTGCCTGAGTGATTGGACTGCGTGAGTCACTTAGGGAAAAAACTCAGGAAAAGCCAAAGATGGACTTTCTGCCTTTGCACGATGGAGCATTCACTCATAATTTTTGAATTGCATAGACTGCGATCGCTCTACAATTTGGCTGCGAATTTTAATATCTCCTCCACCAAAGGTTATGTTTACGCGGGATTTTGCAGTACTATGCCTCCCGTCTCTTTACTGTGGCTCGTGATCACTTGAACCCCAAATACTGCTATACACTATGAAATCTGAACAACTTACAGAATTTCGTCGGTAACAACTCCGATAGCTCATAGGACAATTGCGGTTTCTGTCCCCGGGTATATCTATTGATACGGTTTATTAAAACTCAAGGTTGCAAACGGCTGTTTTCGGTTATTCTCTTCAGGCATATACTATTGCAAGGGTTCCACTGGACTTACATATAAAACAGCAATATGGTCATACCAAATGGTAATAGTCATAGAAACTGTGAATGACTGTCTACCTGGGTGGTGCTGGGTTTGTGTGTGTTGTTTACGTGAATCATGTGACCGGTGTGTGATAACGCGTTAATCGGGTTACTGGACAACTGAGTTTCAGATGGTTTACACATGGCTGGCCACGGGAGGTATAGGGCCTATATGAATTTCTTTTGGGTACACGGTTGGGGGTTGTAGAGTTTGAAAGCGATCGCCTCTGATTTCGATAACAGCCTCGCCCTGATAACTCGGGAATGGACGTGAGACACTTTGGAAATAATATTGAACGCTATGTTGGTCGTGATTTGATTACCCCTGTCGATCAAATGCGACTCGATAGCACTTGGAATTGGTTTCGTCATACCATTACGTAGCCATTTGGGAAGGTGCTCACGGATCCTGTCTGATAATCGCCGAGTGGTTTTCCCAACGTAACTGGCTTGACAACAGCAGATGAGAGAGTAAGTACAGAATGATTAAAAAGAAATGGGTAAAATATCTTTGATGTGTGACGCCCACACCGGTCGGCTCTGAAATGAGTTGATTATTCGTGTAGCATTATAGGCTTCAGCCAATGCATTTGACAGCCTGCGACTGATCGGTTCGCTAGCTGCATCGCCCTCAAATTTCAGGCTGATTTAAATGTCTTTTTTCTCACTACTGTTTCTACCGCTAGTCCAGAATCTTTACATTTTTATACTCTTTTCTGTATATCTCCCTAGATATCCATCCTGGCTCATTTACTCTCGAATTTATTTCAATTCCTTGTCCTATCAGTTAGACAGCCGATGAAATTTCGGTTTTGCTTTAGTGGAACGAAGCTTAGGAATTTGGTATATTGCCCCGTCCACGTCTTTCTCCTCTAAACTGATCTTTGAAGGGAACCGTCCACTCTGCGGTGCAATAACACATCAAGGAGAGACAACCTTTCATCCTTCTCCATGTGTGCACGATTAAGTGTCAGGAGAAGGCCTTGTGCATCAATGGAGTTTTTGGTCACACTGAATGTCATCTGCATAGCGTCTATAGAACGGAAATTCGGAACTTGCCTGTCCTAACTGATTAAGTTTCACTTTGGTCATGAATACATGTGCAAGCAACTAGTCCAGTGAGGACGTCACAGCTACTCCATCTTTCTGTCTATGTATCTCACTGTTGAACTGAAACTGGACGCTGTATGTGCAAAACAACAACAACAACAACAATTCCTTCACGTTTTCGATCGGAATACCAATTTCCATTTGATTCTCTTCTATATGGTCGTATAAGTATTCTACTGTTTCTTTAAGTGGCACGTTCGTGAATAGTAACGTGACATCTAAGGAAATCATCTGGTTATTTTTAATGTTCAGCTGGTTGACAAAGTCCACAACTTGAAACGTATCTTTCAGGAGGTCTTCTTGCTCTGACTGGTTCAAGCATTTGAACTAACCATCTGGCTAAACTGTGAGAAGGTGAATTGTTCCTGTCAAGAATTGGGCGTAATGGCAGCCCATCTTTGTGGACTTTGGGGAGTCCATACACTCTTGGACTAACCATGCCGGTCGGTCTGGTTCTTTCAAAAAACGAACTGCATCATTTATTTCAGTCTGCTTCATCTAACGAAGTCGCTTGGATAGGCTCTTTTCAATCGATTTTGTCTTATCCTTCCCCGACTCCATCTTTCTGAACATCGATTTTTCACACGAAATATGAGGCATCTTGTCACCCTAATGTCCTTTGTCTAGTAAAACTGTTCCAAATTGTAATTTGCCCGGTAAGAAGGAGAACGAGAGTTCGCTAGTGACTGTTTATCAAGAACACGTAAAACTAGTCACGGTTCGCTCATTTAGCTTGTCCACAGTTGGGGCCTCTTCTTTGCACAGTGCACAATCCGCCGATTCTGCAACACAAGGGAGAGAGGCAGTGATGCGCCACAGTTTAACAAAGTACGACGCGCGTTTTCTCAGTTTGCGTTTCACTTTTCACTACCCCCTACTACTTACGGCAGCGTTCTTGATGCCACCCCCGGATCACTTCTGGTGGAACCTTAACTTCTGACCCTACCTCTGAAACATTGTCTGCACTTCCTCCTGAATCGTTGTCACTGTTAACCGTGAACGGCTTCCGGCGGTCATAATGGACGACCATAGGCGGACTAGTTGGGGATTCCATATGTGTTATTAAGCAAGTCGAGTCAGATATCATACGCTCCACGAGGAACAACCCTTCCCGTTATCATTGCACTTCTGTTAGGAAACCCGGATGCACCGTCTCCTTGTGTAACCATCCTTTATCCCCAGGTCTCAAAGAGGCCTCGAACGCCTTTTTGTCATAATGCTCCTTTTGACACCAATGTGCACTCTACAAATGCGTTCTCGCCATTTCATGTGCTAATCATGGGGTATCGATCAACTTTGGAAACATATTCCGCCACCGTGAGCTGTATTTGACCGGCCGAGGTAAAACAGATATCGGACGGTAGTCGGGTTTCTCGACCAGCCCACAGGAAGTGGGGTGTTTGTTTAGTGGATGCATGAACACAGCTGTGGTAGGCTAGTACGCACTTCGGGATTGCCAGATCCCAGTCGAACAGATCGTGGTCTACAGGTTTTGTCTTAGTAACTGTGGAAGTGAGCGATTAGTCCTGTCGACCTGTCCGTTGCCTTGTGGGCGGTTGGCGGTCGTCCGGGTGCTATGGATTCTCAGGGTCCAACAGATCTCCTGAAGCAAAGCACTCTCGAGATGGGACCCCTGGTCAGAATGCAGCTGCTCCGGCGCCCCCCCCCACTGGCAAACCCAACGCTCGACGGTCGCATCGGCCACTCTTCTCGCCCCAGTGTGAGACAGGGGTATTGCTTTACATCATTTTCTGAATCAGTCAGCCAACACAAGCGCATACCGTTTGCTTCTTGACGTTTCCGTTAGGGGAATTTTGATGTCTATGCCAACTGATTTGTTTAGGTAGTCAGCATATATTGGTTTTATTGAGGCTTTCTGTTTGTTCTTGAGATTTTTGAAACTACCATGTTGTTCACACCGATAACAGAAGTTTTGCACGTCACGACGCAAATGTGGCCACCGAAAGCGCTATCTGGCGTCCGGTTTATTCATTCCGACATGCTCTGTCTCTCGATGGAGGTCTTCAAAAACCCTTTCTACCATTGATCGTGGGACGACGATTCTCTTTGTAATACTCAGACCCGTAATCGAAAAACAGAATATCCTCGTTTATCACAACATGGCTTTTCCCTTCCATCTTTTTTGTGTGGGTTTTCTTCCCTCATTCCGTCATCTCTCGTAAATCAGTGTAGTTTCGGGGTTGGGCTCTCGGGCAATCTACCACCGTCCAGAGTCCGCGCCCTGCAGTGTGACTAGTGTTACGTGTTGCACAACTGAGCCTCCTGGATAACGTATTTGCATTGCAGTTCAGAGTCGTGAGCAAACTTGGAAGGGGGCCAGTGTTCAAGAACCTCTGTAATTCTCTGCCTGACCACGGTGCTATTCCAGCCGATTGATAAAAGAGCGTCGGTCGTTGCGCAGCGCGAAGCACGGCACTGCTGAGGTCTCAAGGGCGTCGTCGACTCTTTTTAAGTCATCCGCTGTTTTCGACTTCGCGTCCTAATCGGTTGGAGGATGCAACGAAAGCTCACGCTAGACACTCCAACAACCAATTGCTCCAACATTAGTCTGCCTTGCTCTCCGACGGATTATCAGATATATACCTTTTGAAAATAACTTTCATTATACAGGCTGGTAGCTTGCTTTTTCACAATTTTATTTCAATCGGAACGATCACTATGAAAACATTGATCAACTTGTTTGCTTATCGACCTACTAGACGCGACTTGCTGGTGTTGGATGCTAATTCCGGAATGTCGATGTGTTTGTAGGTAGCCTGTGGTGTTGGAGTCAGTGTGATCGCTATAGCATGACTTTATTATTTTTGGACGCTATCCATTTCCTTCACTTCTGGATCGGGTGCAGTGCCTTTGCACGTTTGAAGGCGTTCCAACTTAGTATATTTCTCACCATACGTAACCAATGTTCGATCGTATGGTCATGGTTATTTACTCAGTTTGTATGAATTGTTATCTACTCATTCTTTTGATTACACGAGAAATGGTTTTGGACCTCGTTGCTGAATTGCTGTAACGTAACTGTGTGTGTTCACTCTGTGTGGTAAAGAGGGGGCTGACAATTTCTCAGTTCATATGAGCAGCGGGTATCGGGTAGCCAATTGCTGGCGAGTGGATCTACGAGGCCACTGGTGAGCCTATCCACAACCTGCGACAGTTTTACTGGTCATCCGCGTTGTTGACTACGCCTCCGGGCTCTGTCTGTTGGTTTGTTGACATTTCTTTGACCCTAGAAACAAAAGTATCACTTAAGATGAAGTTCCTGAAACGCCATGGGGCACCCGGCCCACACGAACTCCTCGCTTTTCCTGTTATAGATGAAGGTCAAGCCTTAGTAGAAGAGCTGATGGTTTCGCTCCAGAAACTCTAGATGACGGGTTCTGTTAACATCATCCTCATTTTCTAAAAGGGCTCAACCACCTTGTGTGCCTTATTCCTATTACGTCAAAATTGCTCGCTACTATTATACTTCGTGGACTAAGCGAAACACGGGAACAGCTTACCCTTGAGGAGCAAACTAGGCTTCGCCGTCTTTGTGGCCACACTGACTGCATCTTCACGTCCCACCAATGATTGACCTGCATCATTCATATAAAGCACAATAGTTGTCTTTTTGGACATTGGAAGAGCCTTCAATCCAGTTGATAGAGTTGCACCCTGAAATTGTCTATCTAGGAGAGCTGTGTTTGAGAAGCACATGAATATCCCAGACCTTGGCATGGGTTTGCGCTTATGACAGCGTATCGCCGACATCAAGTGGTGCGTTACAGGGTTGCCCAGCTACCTCTTATTCGTTTTTGTTGTAGACGAGATCCTAAAGTGCTCCCTACTAGACTACGAATATGGTGTTGTGGTACTTCTCTAAGGCATTCGACTTTGAAACATCCAGTATACAGGTGACATCGCCTTAATGTATGAGTAGGTTCACAGAGATCGAAGTACATAAGAGACTGACTAGAGGCTTAAGCTTCTGGGTCTGGTACTTACCAAGTGTACTTAATGAGTGCAAGGTGTTGTTGCAAGACTGGCTGTGAGCCGTTTGGAGTGGCTGAGAAGTTCATGTGCTTTGGAGCTATATCAACGCTAGCGGAATTCCTGATGAGATCGCAAATCGCATAGCAAATATTCGGATGGCGTTTGCCAATTTACGCCATCTACGACGTCGTCACAATCTCAGTCCTTATATGAAAGGCCCAGTACAGGATGTCATTATACGGGTGGACCTATTATGTGGCTCTGAAACCAAGTCTTTTCGACCGGAGTGTGTTCGCGGAGTGTCCGTTTTCGACCATAGGTGTCTGCGAAGCGTTAGTAGCAGGTGTTAAGAACACCGCTGAAGGAATGACGAAGTTCGTCAACACATACTCCGAACGGACAGACTTTGACGATCTCGGAGGATACTTCTCTCGTCTGACAATCTACGTTGGCTTGACTACATGTTACGAATGACCACGTACCGGTTGCTACCCTATTTGCATATGGTGAGTTACGTTTGAAGTGGTCGTCTGGCGGCCAGAGTATGACTTGGGTTCGGGGTATGAAGGCACCCACCCGGAAGCGTGCTTCCGTAGGGCGTCCCCTCTTTCTGGCTAAGGTCGGACGGACAGTTACCACCTTTGGTTACGAGCGCTGTCTGATATGGCGAAGAATGGTTGTCATTGGTGCTGGTGTTGCGAATCTCTGTGCGCTACAGTGTAATTTCTCTTTCCATCTACATTGTTTTACTTCTCCATCTTACATAATGCTTTCCTCTCACATTGTGGCACGTCAGCCACTTCATGTGATCATTGTGTACTATATATATATATATATATATATATATATATATATATATATATATATATATATATATATATCTGGGTTCGGTGGTTCGAACCTATCAAACTTTTCGGCCACCTCGGAAATCGACCCGCCTGTGGGTTTGTCACGGTTACCTCAACTGTGAACGTCAATCCATCCGTTCTCGCTGCTGATGCTTAGCCTTTGGAAAAATCACATTTTCTGGACGGAGCTAGGGAGAAGATTGATCGCAGTTCGGCGTGCTGTTGTGTATTTGTCCGGGCAGTCAACACCAGTGTTTGTCTCGCAAATAAATAGGCCAGTTTCATTTAAGATTCTGACATCCATACAACGGAGTTCTCGCCACTTTTACTGCTTTGTTTCAATAGTTGTCCTCATTTCCTAACCATCTCAGTCAAGCACCTCAATCTGCCTGTGGATGACGAAGATCCCATCTGAGGACAGGAATACTATCTATTATTGGCAAATTGTTAATTTGAACAAGACGTTGAACATGAAAACGTGTAGATGCAAGCATTTCGTATTGACTCATCAGCATGGAATTTTTACTAACATGAAACCGTTTTTTCTTATCAAACAATTAGGAAATCCACGTCACTCGGTGAATATCAGGACTTCAGTAGTTTCACACCGGTCTTTTGCAAACGCCCACTAGTAACTGCGGTATTCACACGCGTATGACCAGCCTCTACTGAGAACAGTCTTGTGTTGGAGTTAGAGTTGATCACTTCTGCACCACAATCGAATGGTTATCCTAAAAGATTTATAGAAAGGCATAGTAGACCGTAACCGCCATACGAACAGGTGGTCACTGGGAGAAGGAAGAAGGTTTACATAGAATTACCATTTAAAGGTGATTACAATATGTATCAAACAACACCAAGACTAATGAGTTCGATTAAACGAACAGTTAACGCAGCTGAACTTCATGTGTTAGCTCGCATCCAGTAGCTCTCTGCACCTTCAATCAAAACAGGTCAGCGTGTTAGTGGCACTTCACATCATGTCTAATAATTTTTATGTAACTGCAAAGATAGTTACCTAGGCAGAACCGAGAGGTATTTGATCTCCGGAATGAAGGACTATTCGTTTAAATTGGTGCAGAACTCTGTGTTTCCGAAGAACAGCAGTGTTGTTAAAACACGCAAGCCACCAGTGTCCGCAGTCGCTAGACACATCCTGATCACTGGTCACGCCATCAGTCCAGCTTGTGCATTCAAAGTCCTGTTACGTTATCTAGATTCACGATTTTTCTGGTTTGCTGAGGTTGTCGCAATCAATCGACGGAAGCCAGTCACGTGTGTTCAGAAACAGTTGCTCGCGAACTTGACCATGCCCTGGACATGGTGACTTTTCTGAATTCATCGATTGACTGTCCATCTCACCCTTCTGACTGTTGCGTAAAAAACCTCTCATGTTGCAAACTTGGTACTGACGAGTCAATACGAAATGCTTGCATTCACCAGTTTTTGTGTTCCAACGGTTTTGTTCAAACTTCTGAAGGGAACGAATTGTTTTAAACTTAACGGTTGTTGCTTACGTTTCCTTTTGGCCATGTCAGTATTTTCTCCATCTCACATCCTATGCTAGTAAGCTAGGAACCTGGGAGAATGCACTTGGTAGGGCAACCAATGTGTTTGCGCTCCTAATACTTGGCGTTAACATCTAAATTCATTTAATCATAGGGCTTGGATAGATGAGTTTGTTTGATCCTCATAAATTGATTGTTTATTTGCAGATCAGATGCAAACCTCGATAATCACTCAACATAATAATTTCACTCACTTAATTCTCACTGATAACGGCTTACAACGTTAGTGTCAAACGGGTATGCTTTTCGATAAGCACGACCCTTATACTCTGGCCTTCCCTTATCGGAAGGTTAAGCCATGCGCTGTATTTAGAGATGAATGCCCTCCTGTATATCAGTAATATGTTTGTTTGTGAATGCACTTTTTATCTGACTGACGTTTTTTCAGCAACACTGATATTCCCCAACTTGTCAAGTTTCTGGGTTTTTTTATTCTCTTGGTTTCGATTAGGCTATCTTAGAATTTTGAAGCGATTCTTCTGACTGTCTTGCTTTGAAGCCAGTTATACTTTGAACTTTTCTATGTAACACACATTTACGACTCTGGCATTGTTTCGCCTTCCATCTATGTAGGTTACTTCCAAGGAATGAACGATCTGTTAGCTCTGATTTTGTATGTGATACAGCAGGAAGAGGATGCTTTCTGGTGCTTTGTGGGTCTCATGGAACGTTTGGTAAGTGTGATTCTGATTTGTTCCGCTTTTGCTACCTGCGGTCTACTGATATTCCCATTGTGAGTTTTGCGTGAGGTACATTTTAGAACGTACTGGGTGTGTGCTCTAGCGCGTTTCGCTCAGGGATCAGCAACAATTTAAAAGATGAAGTTACTTTTGCTTTCTTCAAAAAATGGAGTTGGTTCTGACATTGAGTAAATGACGTGTTACTTTTCATAATGTGCCGGCTGGTTTTTCCGGTGCTTAGTAAGTGATCTTTCTGGGTAACCGACCTTCTGTATTTGAGCCTACACGTGCGTTATCATCTATTTGCTCTGCTTGCTCATATGAAGACAGTTAATTCTGTTGTTAATATCATTTTTCCCCAGGCTTGTTGGTCGAGTACTGTTCTGATCTGATTCTGATACAGCACTGTCAACCGAGGTTGTGGATGCTCAGATCGGTCGACTGGGCGATGCTGAGTCTCTTTTGGGTAGCAACTTTACATTAGTATCACAGCGCTTTTCTGAGTACGGTCAGCAGCAAGTTTGACATTCTGTTCGTCGCTGTTCTTGGCACCCCGTTTCTCCGATCAGGCCTGGTTTGGGGTAGTCATTAATTGCAATTGACGTGGCTCCATCTAAGATCCTCAATCTTTCTGTAATACATAATTATCCTTAGACCACACTCTGTTACGTTGTTGACGCTTTTCCGCAGTTTGCTAGGTGATGATTTCACCGACCATAACAACTGGCTGTTGGGAAACTGGTCATTTCCACATTAAGACGTATGTGCCAAATGAGCTTAGATGATAAGCTCGGCACTTCATGGCTTGCGGGCTCCAACGACTGCCTTACCGAAATCTCGAAAGCTACTTATATAGCAGGGGCTCTGGCATGCGACTCGATAGATCATCAGCATAACAAACACTAGCCACTTCAAAATCCCTTTGTGCTGTTAAATGTCGGACGGAATATTCCTTAGAACCGTTCACATAACAAGTTGAAGAGGGAAATTCGTAAAAACTCGAACGTAATATGCTTTTCGATCAAGAAGGCCAACTGTGAAGGGTAACTGAGTGAGGGTGGTCTTAAGTTTTTTTTTCAATACTGGCGTACTGTTCATGCTAATTCCCACCAATAGTCCAAATCGTTAATCTTCCAGGGCATGTTGGCTACTTATCCATGAGAGGTCAAGCAGTTTAGTCACTGAGCAGAATACTTCTACGGATGGTTTGGGTAGCATTCTTCATGTAGTCTGCGATAATCATATACCTATCCTGTTTCTCTGTCTGTAGACCTACTTAAGCTGAAGTTGCGCTTTTGTACATCAGCTTTCGAATGAGTTAAGGCTCCTGGAGTGATGTTGGCACTTTTCAGTGAAAGTGGTAGGTTAACAGTGGCTCTGACAGTTGGTTTACTTAATGAGATCGAATGAGGCCGTTGGTAGTATAGCTCTTTTTTCAAAAACTATTGCAAATTGAGTTTGCCGGTTTGAGCTGCATTATTTTTCATAGGTTCACTGCTGCACGGCAGACAGACGGGGGAAAGATCAGCCAAAGTTCGGCCCTAGAAAATTGTATATGTATATACATATATATAGTACAAATCTTTATTTTTCTTCAATCTCTGAATGAAAGTCATACTTATTGCCGGCCATCAGTCGCCATCTTTCTCCGTTGTAGACGTGAGCTGGCTTTAATATATTGATCGGTACATTTAGAGTTACTTAAACACAGTGGTGTACCGAAGAAAAGCATTAGAACATGCCGTCCCCGCTCTACTCGCATACTTCAGCCCAGGTTATTGTTTACGGGAAACTGGGTGTCATATTTAGCACCAGCATTATAGACACTACGTCAGTGGTTCTCATTGATACTTAACTTCCGTACAACCACGAAGAACATAAACTGTGGAGAGGGAGAAGAAGCAAACGGAAGAGAAGTCACCTAACTGCAAAAAGTAGCTACTTCTCTATTCAACAATTCAACATCGTAATGCTTACATCTTGCAAACAAACAACCGAGCTGTAAGGGAAAGTAAGGCGCTTTCAGCAAGGCAACTTCTTTACGGCTCCCACCATCCCGCGTCATTAAGTGCACTTACACTAGAGTAGACTCGGCCAATGAAACGGCAACATTCATGTCCCTGAGTTCAAATAACCGCCATCTCATCTAAAGTCTCCGGCCACCGATTCTATGATTTGCAAGATCCACAGCCCGGGAGACGAACCGGACCTACAGTGACCAACCCCTTCGTGAACGATTGCATTTCTCTATGCCAGGTCAAAACGTATCCACCTCGCACCTTACGCCACTCAGCCGTAGCATCTGGAAAGTGCTCGGTGTGGTAGACGACCAACTGGCCTCCTTAGTACATGACTTAACCATCCAATTAAACGTTGAACAAAAGAAGTCACTTGACAGTCACCACCCGTTGTAACCGCAAAAACGAAATTGTAACGGTAAATCAACCTTTCACAATGAAAGTCACACTATCTCAGAAAAAAGCTCGGGGGCTTTCTATTCCCGGAAAATCCATAAACCTTCCCAAACAGGAAACAAAGAAACGGGAAGAACGGATTTGTTCGCTTCGTCAAAAGTGATGTACTACAATGCTGCATCTGTGGGTCATAAGTGACTAGACAGCAATAGACAGCAGTACATCAGTGGTTAACACTAATGCTTAACTGCCATACAACCATGAAGAAACAGCAAACCCTATATAGAAAGAGAGAAGGAAAAAAAGGGGACGGGAAGGGATCTAATTACTGAAAATGACTACTTCCATGTTCAAACATTCAGCATCAAGGTGCCTACAGCTTGCAAACAAACCACCGAGCTGCAAGTGAGAGTAAGGCGTCATCAGCGAGACAGCTTCCTTACGGCTTTCACTGCCCCGCGTCATTAAAGTCATAAGTGACTACGAAAAAAGGAAATTCCCATCGCCTTCTGGTGACCCTCCGAGCAATCTCATTGGCTAGCTGAGGTTCGAATCGGCGTATTGACCTTTGGGACATTGTATCCCAAATTTAACTTCATACTTGAGGTCTGCGATTAAGATTTGCTCATCCTAACACTGTCAGATACCCGCTCCTTAACCTCTGTTGCTTACCAGCTGGTGACACCCGATGCGCGTGGTCAAACACAAACGTCAGTGATCAAATACTTGATGGTTCGCATCTTCTACCCCAAGCGGTCAAGTTTCGCAGCCGTAAATTGATACGGCCCTCATTGTTGCCTTATATACGCCACAGTGATTCTGCCCTCATAGGTGTCCTAGGTTAAGAGATACTGCCGTAGCCTTAGAGATTCGCACGTCTGCTTCCTTCCCTGCACCTTTGTCGCCGCTGATGCAGCTTCCCAAATAGACATGCCGGTCAACAGCCTCCATAACTCCGTTGTCCGACAACAAATCTACGCAGTTACAGCTGTCTTGTGGAAGTACTTCGCACTATTTGGCCACAAAGCTCATTGTGAAATGTTTAGCAGAATGCGGAAAAGCTTCTGGCATTGTTTGTGCTACCTGTAAATCGTCAAACAGCAACACCTTGTCGTCAGCATTATCAAGATCAATCAGCCTCCCTCCAAGCAGGAGGTTGGTGCCTGTGTCTTATGAGTGACGTGGACAGTCTGTCACCTTTTCGTCAATGAAAAAATCAAAGATGGCGTAAGTGGACAGTCTTAACGTACGCCTGTGCTGGTGCTGAAACTGTTAGACGATTCACCATAGACCGAGACTTGAGTTGTAGTATGGGAATAAAGCGCCGACAGTATGTTCACATACTTGGTCGGTACACCCTTGTGTTTAAATGACTAAAAGGGTAGATCCATCCACTGAATCGAACGCAGCTTTATGGTCAAGAAACTGTTGGCCGGCGATACACATGACACTGCTCTGAAATTCGACGAAGAGAAAATTTGATCAATACGTCGCCCAAAACGAAACCCTGCCTGTTCTTTCCTGATGTTCGCCTCCCGAGCTGCAGTGAGTCGACAAAGTATAATGAATGCTAGAACACGATTAATAACTGGAACCAAGATAATTTCCCCATGGTTTGCGCAATCTGGTGGCTTCAGCACAGAGGGATTTTCTCCATCATTGGAACAATCGAGTCGGTACCTTTGCTAACGCCTTCCAACATCTGAAAGTTGCCGACGTAAGGTCATCCGGACCAGCGGCTCTATTACGGTTGATTCGAAATACAATTGCAGGCCTCATTCACATGTGCTACATTGCATATCTGTGATGGTAACACAGTAGAGGCAGGATTCCAGCCAAGTTGACCCTCAAAGTGTTCCGCCCATCGCTCTGTGGACTTATTGTGAGTGGACGTGCCATCTGTCTCTCTGGTAGCTTCACTAACAGAGGATCATCCTAGACTAGTAGAACGGATGAGTCTGCCGGTATTCCCTGAAGCATAAACGGCTCCCATTCCGTCAATTTCTTCCGTTAGCCAAGCCTTACGGTCGACAATCAGGCTACGCTTCAGCGTCTCTTTTCCTCCTTCTTCCTCTAACAACTCCAAGGATTTCTCTGAGATCTAATGTTTTTTCAACCCACAAGCCCACTCTAATACTTGCTTGATGAATGGTCTGTAAAATTTGGGTCCAGCAGTTATTAAGATCTTCCAGGGGATAACTGCTAAGCATACCTTCTAGGCTAGTCTGGTATTTATGCCTTACCGACAACGCACCCGTTTCTAATCATTCTTTGCTATCGGTAGAATTGTTGCTCAGCAAAATTAAGAACAAAAAGGCACCTTACCAATGCATGATGTGAATGTAAGCATTTGCTCTAATAAGAGTGACAGTTCCGAATGAAACCCCACTATCACTAAGTAACAGCCCAGTGGGCTTTCTGAAAGTAGGTCTGATTCGGAGAAGAGGAACACCAAGTAGTGCAACGACGCGTGCGATTTCAAAGTAACGGACCTGGATGTTCATATCTCCCGCCAGAATGACCGAAAGAGGAGCGGTCGGATCCACTAGCTCTATTTTTGTTCAATTTGGTAGAAGACTGTCTACGCCACTCAAAGTTTTCTTAGATGGACGCTGTTTGATCCTGACCGTGCCAGCGGTAAGGTTTGACATTTCTCAAACAGCACATGTGACGTTACACAACTTTTCACGTTCTGTCAGGTATCTTAATATGTTACTGAGGAGTAGTCGGGCTTTGATTTGTTTTCAAGTTGACCATCTTAATATGTGCTTAGTATTTTTAAGCGGCAGCGTTTCTGAAAGACTGTGAATACGTAGTATATTATATAATGAAGTTATGGACCAGTTTTGCATTTGTAAACCAGCTGCATCCGCAACGTCAGAGGTGGAGAAAGTGCAATAGCGTTTCGTATCCTAATGTCTAGACATTCGTTGCCAATCTAGAAAACCGATGGATTCAGGCGTACACATCTCTCAGGTCTAATCGGCTCATATATTAAATAGATACGAATGTGGTATTACTCTACTGCTGTGAACAATGGTTGCTGAAAGGAATTAGGCTTTCTTCAGCTATTCAGCGATCGATGTCTGCGTTCATTTGTGTTCGTCTGGTGTCATCAACGGTAAAGCTAAGAAGCAGGTATATAACATTTAGGGATAAGCGTTCTCACTCGTTTAGCTTCTAATGAAGCGTATATTGTGACGATAGAGCCATGATGTAATGATTCTATTACATTGACTTCCATACCACGCACTGCTTCCCAGGTCTTATGTGACTGGCATGAGCTTTGAGATGAGACTATTGGTTGAGAATAATTACCGGCTGGTCAGCCACTTACGACCAGGTTCGTCTCTTCGTCTGTTACTTTTATGACACACAAATTCGGTGACTAGAGAACTAAGGAAATCTGGATACCAATCCAGCTCAACTGCCTGAATTCTGCTGTTGTTTGATCGATTCTTCTGTAAATTAACTGCATTCCACGAAACGGAGTAGTGAAAACCACAAGTAGGCTGTTTCGTAGATGCTGCAGGCGCTTCAATGTTGTATGTGTACATTCAGACATAACACGTTCATGCATCAGACTCCATTCATCCCCTTTTTGTTTAAAATATGGTTTACTTTTATGTTTATGGTGGTGACGATATTGCTGATGATGGCCACTGGATATACTTTAAGTTTGTTCATTAGTATCAACTCCGAACACCACTCACACGCTCACGGGTTTAAGTCCGATTAAACCACATGTTGCTCCTTGAAATGCATTTCTTCAGTCACCTGCACTTTTAATAGAATGTGAACTCGAGACGTTAAGTAGGTGTGTGCATGGTCGTCACATTGATTCGGGTTTTGGATGGATAGGCGACCATGTCGACGCATGGTGGGTTTGGACAACCGTGTCATCCCTTATCGCGCCCGATCCAGTATGGTAGCAAGCATCTGCCAATGGAGGCGTTTCGGTCTAGAATAATTCTTAGTTGACATGGAAATCCTCACCGTATTCCAATTTTTCATTGGACTTTCTTCTATGCTGACTTGTTTCATTGTGGCTGGCATTGTAGACTGCTAGTTTTTCTGTCTACTATGATTTTGCTCTACAGGAGTCCAACTTTGACGGGAATTTAAACGCTGTGAGGGAACAATTCTATCAACTCTTTGAACTAGTGGAAGTGTTGGATCCTGATTTCAGTGATTATTTAGGTTGGTTTATTGTTTTAACTGTGCAATTCTATCTTTTTGTGACATTGCAGTCATCATCACTGACCGGTTCTGGGCGTCTGTTTAAACTTGATAAATTCACTCTCTTGGTTGGTTGTTTTTTGTTTGACCCCGTACTAGTTCTAAATATCTTTTGCGTGTGCTTTGTATTCTCCATGTGCTTTTCCTATCCACCGTGTCAACGAATGGCTGCCTTGGTGTTGACGGGCGATAACGAATTTATTGATCGCTAGTGATTATGTGACAACACAATGTTCGATTTTGCTGCTTCATCTAAATTTCCGTGTTTGACCGTATATAAATATAGGACACGATTACATACATTTGCAAATATGCCACAAGTCTGGTAAAAATACGAATTGTGCGATAGAGTGGAGAATGATGTAGTGGAAGAATGAACATGGGGATGTTCAACATAAACGCGTCAGGTGGCTTCCTTCACCGGACATCAGCCAGTAAGCAAGGAACGTTTTGTTAAGGAAATGTTCAACGTCAGTACTTCTATGTCCCGAAGCTTCTTCAGATTTTGACCGGGGATTCACGTGGGCAGGCGGTGGGTTGGCACTTGTAAGACGTGTCCAAACCAACGAGGCGTATTTGACGAGGTTGCTTTGCAAAGTGAGTAATAGATTTTGGCCGTCTCGAAGATAATTCAGCGAATCCTGTTATCGCTCATTCGGTGTTCACATCACTCACTGCCAATGCTCAGGAGACTCCGGTGCTCGTGAACCAACCCTCTGTGAATATCATCTACACGGGCGGATCGACTTTGTGGGTGGACTGTCAGACTACTATTACAGTCGCGTTCTATGCTCGACCTTTCAAAGAAGGATTCAGGTTGTACAAAATGGTACGCGCCACCCCTGAGCTTTAGTTACACGATTTATGGTTTCATTTCTCACAAGCACTGCCGAACCTTCTATAGTAGGTAGATTTCTCAGCTACACCCACGGTTCAGTATTGAGGAAGAAAACTGTTGCAGAATCCGGTCAGTGTTGCAACACCCTGCACGTAAAAGATGTAGACGTCATACGTGACTGACAAGCTGAAGCATCCAATCTATCGTTTTTGGCTCCCCATTATCCGTGACAACTGAACACTATCGGTTGCCTACTTGAACTCGAGTGCTTGCTCACAGTTCCATACTATGATAATCACAGTCCGCCACAATCCAATACAGAATTTTTCTGTGGCAAAGCGATATGAGAGAAAGATAACTAAGCAACCTTCTTGCATCTTACTTGAGATGGTTAAGGTTGACAGTAATAATAACTTGTCTCCTCGATCGGATTAGTTTTTGATACGAGTCTGAGGAGAGGTTTGGGAACTGAACTGAGGTTCTCATGATGTCCAAAAAAAAAACATTTCTGGGTCTTCCAAATGAGTGGCGATGTTCAAGCATCTGGCGGAATGTTAATGGATGATCAATGCAGCCGCGACCAGAGTAAATTCCAGCTTCCACTCTTCGAATATGTTGCTCACGTGTTGCGTTTAATCTGTGACGTACAATAGACGCAAACAGCTTCGATACAATAAAAATCAGGTTGATCCCTTAATAGCTTGCAGACGAATACTTGAATCCCTTTTGGAATTGGGGACGGTATTAACTGAACCTCAGTTCTTCGGAACGACTTGAATGACCCAGGATTTTCGAATGCATGTCTTTATTTTTTTTAAAAAATAGACGGGGGAGTTCGTATGAGCGATGGTTCTTGCGGAGTTTTAGAAACTCGATCTCAGTGTGACTTTATTCTGTAAGGTCGTAAAAAAGTTAACAGACTACTAAGGCGAACAATGCTCAAGGACGTAGTTAAATGCGTAGGTGGCCAGTAGGACTGTTCGATGCTCGCAGGCCAGCGTCGTAACCTTCACTGAAAGTTATACACAAGATCGCTATTGTCTTCTCAGGTTGTCTCGCTCATACCTGGCATCTTGCTGTCCGTCGCACAACTGGAATAGAAAGACTTTCGAGAGTTCGCAGTAACAGTGACCTTCTCTATCCCGATAGCGTGCTGTGTCCATCGGACCCCGAACAGCCCCTCGTGTTACGTCTTACATGTGATTCGTGGAAGTCAGCCTCCACCAGCTGGCACACGGGGTGAACTGGCTAATGAAGTTCTCACGTGGTTGGATTTTTTTTACTTCCCGAAATTTTAAACTGCCCTTGACTTGTGCTTCGCTCGTTTGTTTGTTCCATGGATTGCAGCACTATCGCTTGTTACATATACAGATTGAGATATCTTGTGCACCGGGTCACCTTAAATGGTCGTTCAAATAATGTTTTGCACGTGACCTCAAATGTTGCATATCAGCCGCCTCCCCGAGTCGACCATACTGCTTCTGATTACAATTCTGCCTTACAGCCTTTTACTCTCTTGCTTGCTCAGAATAGAATACGGTTTTCATACGATGTCGTGAAGCTGGTTACTGATGTAGTTCTTCGTACCCACGACAGTGTAAAAACTTTGCGCAGTTTGTTGTTGATAAGTTGCTTTACTCTTGGAGAAGTTTCCACTTTTCAGCTTGATTTGTGTGCTCATTTTTTAGGTCAAAAGGTTCTTCAAATGTATACATATCAAAGCAAATAATCTATCGAAACCTGGCTTTTTGGTTGTGCTTCGATTACGTTTCAACAGTGTCCTACAATCCAGAGTGAATTTGTTCTTGTAAGTCTGTTTAACTCCATCAGACCGCAACAAGCCTTTATAGTTCTTTCCTTGAAAGCGTTGATTCGGTCAACTTAATCGGCTCACCTGTGTACTCCACAGCATTTAAAGAGGATTTGAACATGCCAGCCGTTCAGTAAGGAGTGAATTACGGTCGAATTCGGTAACGTTCTAGTTTTGACTCTGCTAAACGTCTAATTTCCTGATCAGTTTGTCAGATCTTGCGGTGATCTTTTATATTGGAACGTTCTCAGCACCATCTGTAATCACTGTACCGTGTGAATTACGACAGAATGTAAACTGTCTTCGGAAATTTTCCATGCGCAGTTGCTCACGTATCCTTTCAAGATGCATGTTTATGGTACATTAACACAATTGTGACAGATTTGAGCTTGATTTGACTTTAATCCAGTGACACTCCGTTTAACATTCACTAAGGGCTTGTAAGACTCGACGGAACATCCACCATAAGTCACTGGGCTGGCACTTACCACTCAAGAGAATTGCATTGTTTTGCATTTCTTGAATGGGAGTTTTCTCCCATTTTTCTGTTTCCATAATGTTTGGTTTTTCGTTGCCTTATCAGTGGTAACTGTGGTACACTGTTGTTTTACTTTTGTTTCATACCCTGCTGAAACACATCCAGAAAGTAAAAATGCGAAAGAAATGCCATTCTGTTTTCGTTGGCTTCTTATTCAATTCAAGCGTGAATTCTCCTACCGCGATGTTATGGTTCTGTGGGAGGTGAGTGAACGTTTTCTAATGCCATTGCCAATGATTTGACACGTTTGTTATTTCATGGGATTGTGTCACTTCTGTCCTTGAGCTGCGTTGTATTGTTCGCGCGTCTGTTCACTGTGGTTCTCTGTTATCAAAATGTTAGTCAGCCTTTATTGACTCCTAGTGGTTACACAGGCTGTCCTGCTGTAAAGGTTCCACGGACCAGTTCTGTTGTCTAACATACTATGTTTTCTGACATGCTTTGTTTCCTCGTTTGCTTTCTCGTGGTATGTGCATCTGAGATGTCTGCTCCTGGAAACGAGCAAATGCATTTGCATCTTTGATTCAAACATCCAGGACGTCGTTTGCCAGTTTTCACTGTTTATGTCGAATGGTTGTGTACATTCACGGGAGAGGACTTGTTTATCCTGACTGCACACTTGCGTTCTACCGTCTTCGGGAGCCAACAACGTTGGGTGCACAAGAATTATCTACCCATAAAATGGAATCCAAATCCTCGAAGATTCATTTGCAGATGCCACTGCTAAGTTCACGTATGGTAACCAATTCTAGTCGGAATACACTGCAACGCTCCTTGTATTTTCACCTGGTCACTCCACTACCGAAATGTGCTTATGTCTAACTGATCACGAGCAGTGTTGTCTGGTTGTTCATTCCCACTACACTCTGTTTAGGAAATACAGCATTTCAGGACGGAATATCCGAAAAAATGTGGGAGCATTGCGCGAGTTTCCCTTATATCAGCTTCGATCATGTTCTTGTTAGTTTTCGCAGATTTGTCAGCGCATGCAGCGTTCTTTGTCACTAACATGAATGATTTAATGGTATTTTGCACTAATGGGTACGAGTACTTTCTCGGCACTCAGGCGGCGATATGAAGCTACAGTTTAAGGCGTATAGCGATGCGTAAAGATATACTGCTGTAGTTTCATACAACATAAACAAGCTTATTGATTCGCCAATTCGCATAAACAACGTTAGGCATTGATCATACATCTACTCGGACTGCTAGATCGTGCAAGGCTTCCCAATACCCTTGGTTAACATTTATACAAAGTCGTGCGTGTACACTTTCGAATAGTTATACAGTATGTCCGTTTACCCGTAACAGTAAACAATTACTCGTCTGCCTGCTCGAATTCAACTTTGCGTTTCTCCGATCCAACCCAATTTTTCAGGCTCCATTGCGGCTAATCCTGCTAAACATTTTTTGTTGCAACTTCGTTTACTTGGAATTCGTTAGTAGTATAGTAGGTTAGAAAGTTCGCTAAATTCATTTGCCGATTGTTTGAGTGGCATTCGTCGCCATCATAGACAGCAGTACGTCGTGAAGTGAAGAACAGAACGCACTTAGAAAACAAAATAAAGGGAAGGGATGGAGACTAACTCTTGAGCGCAAATGTGTTTAAACTCAAAAGTTCGGCGTGAAGATACGCACCCCTTGCCAACGAACGACCGAGCTGTAAATGAAAGTAAAACGTCACTTTAATGGCAGCTTATGTGTGAATCTCATTGTTTCGTGTCGTTAATTGTGCTTCCACCATTGACGGCCAAGTCAGAGCAACAAAATCCACAGTGTTGAACATGGATTAGCTACTATCTCCCTTAACGTTTCCAGCCAATACGTCTGTTAGTCACGAATGACATTCCATTTTTACTAACTCACTTCCTTATATTGTAAATCCAAGTACAGGACCTGTGAAGTCATGTGCAGTAGCTTTTAGCCATAGCTGTAACCCCCTAGCGAAAGGCACTCTGTTCACAAGAGCTCATACAAGATTCCCGTAACAAAGGATGTGACAGCCTTCATTGCTAAGGGCATCTTTGTACAGGGTAACTTGTCGGACAAACTTCAAAAGCCAACCTCCGTGTTTCACCACTTTCTTTGTGTGAAGTAACCCATATTCCACACAAAAATTCTGGTGTTGCGCTTACCTAGAGAGTGTTTTTTTATGTTGTCTCCCCTCAATATATGCAGTACACCGAAGCCCTGATATATAGCCCACGTATTCTTTCTGATCGCTGCCGGCTAGCTATCAGTCAGAGATTTATCTCTGCCAAAAATGGGGGGAAAAGTGTTTGTCTCGTGACCGGAACGAACGTTAGCTCTCAGGACAGGCACGACTGTCGCGACTGGAAGGCCAGTTGAGGTGTACAAACAAAGCCATAGACATAGACACATGAGGTAAGTGAAATATGTTAACCTCCTTACAGTCAAGGTGGACACTCACAACCTAACGGCGAATCACAGTGCACCATCTTCGTGCACGTAAATAACCCGAGCTTCAACCAAGTCAGTGCAAGCCATATTGTGTGTATGCACAAGCTGAATCAGATTAGTCTAGACTGGGAGTTGTGGCACTATGCGCAGTTGAGATTTCACCTCTTGAATGAAAGCTATAGGTTATCATAGTTCGCGATGGCAGTGAGTCTAAACTAACTATGCCTCAACAATTGAGAATCGTTAGAAATCCGGTACCGAGTGCAGGGATGCACAATAGACTCCCGGGTTCACAGCGGGATGCTGATTTAAAGCAGACAGGAAGAATTCGTCCCGAAACAACAATCAATATGGACTTGTAAACGGACACGTGTACGACTTGTACGACGTGTACGGTTTTACGATTCATGCCATACTGTTCACCTGACGTGATCCATTTACCAGAATAGATTACACTAGCGATTACTATTATTCTCAGAATGAAGTCGTTTACAGCCATTATTGTTTAGTTGTTAAAACTGGTAACGATATGTTATCGTACCACGTGCTCTCTTTGTTAAACAGGAATTTAGCTAGTAGCCTCTTGTTCGAACAGCGTCCCTTATTCGGTTGGATTAGAGTGTTCGAATTCTCCCCCACACTACCGGTTAAGCCCATCTGTAGCCTAAGGTTTTTTAGACTACATTTTCCGCCGATTATTGAGCCTCACTTCGAAGAACGGTCATCCCCAACGTGTTTTGCGTGCTTGAAATGGTGTACAAATCATCAGCGCTGAATTTTTTGAATCGTATTAGATGTACTGGAGAACGTAGGACTTATCATGAAACGCTTCACCATGTACATACGTACACACCAAAGTTTGCATGAGTTGGGGAAATTCGGGGTTGCTTGAGTAAAATCGAATGTGCTTTTATAATTATTGGAAGGTCTTGAAAAACTGAAAGACCTTGTATCAGGTTTTTGAAAGCTAGAGAGTTATAACAAGAATACTCACTCGGTTTTCATCGGTACACCTGTGTTGTGCTAAAAGGACGCTTGTACATTTCGTGATCATCTTCTTGACAGTGGGATTGCTTAGTTAAAAGTTTCAGCCACAAGGCTGAGACAAAATTGAGCTTATATCCGCGCCTGTGCTCCCAAAAATGACCTTACTGGATTGTGGAGGGCGATTCGGTGGTTGCTACTTCTCTCTTATGAACCTGGTTTCAGCATCAATGGTGTAACTGCCATCGAAAAACTGGAGAAAAATTTTTTTTCGGGAAGACGGCTTATCTGCCATGCAGTACGTGACTCTTGTGGGGTTGTCACTACGGTTCCTGTGGTCGGACATTCTCCGTGTGTATTCAGTGTCAAGCACACAGCACTAGGCTAACGGGGCAAGAAAATATGCAATAATTAAAAAATGGTGTACAGGTTGTTGGAGTTGTGGAATGTTGGGAGTGACGGGAACACGCTGTGACTGCTACTAGTTTGCTTGGAGTCCCGGCCCTTTGTAACGATGTTACAAGGCAAAACGAGTGGTAAACCCAGTCCGACAACATAGTCAAATACACTACGTCAAAAGAAGAAAATCCGACTGCTGCGTTTTGTTGATCTGCTGATTAATGAAAAAATCTTACTAGGAGTCCACTCTAATTGCTAAGCGGTTCACAATTAAATTTGTTCGTAACATTTTTTCTGGGTCTGATTGACTCAGATTGAACTATCGTTTATTACGCTGTGTGATTCCGAAAAACCTTTCGCTTACTGATGGTGGTGGAGCCTCAAAAATGTGGTTACCTGCGTACAAGTATGTAAATCGTGTGGAGTTATATGGTTATTCTTCAATTTTTTTATTGTGACTATAAGCCATACTGGGGATAGGTTCGTGGATAATAGAAAAGACGGCCTATAAGGTTTTCCAATTTTTGAAATGTCTGGTGTGTTGGCCGTGATACACAGGCGGCATGAAGAACACATCTGAAAAATTAAAAACCATGAGGAATGCAGTCGCCCTATTTAGAGCGATTTTTTGTGTTAGTGTGATTTATTCCTGCTACGTCATGTTTGACGATCTGCTGTAGCCATATCCCCTACACTTCATCACACGCTATTGTAGTGGGACACTTAGCCATGATACCTTGAGTACCGTCTAACACATAAAGAATAACATCTTGAAGGCAGCAAGTGAACAGACTAGGTCAATGTTTTGGATATTCATTGTTGGGATTTGATGTACAAGCTGAATGCAGTTGCGCTCATCTGGACCGTGTACTGTCCTGTGCAGCTGTGTCGGTCTTCTCTGTTCCAATCCGGGTCCACCCACATCATGCGTTTACGTATGAGCGCTAACCTGAATAGGTGGTTGGGCTTGTGTACCTTGTTGGTCCTGAAGATTGTACTGGTTAGGGCCTCGATCTTGTAGGGTCAACCATGTCAGCCAGGTCAACCTGAAGCGGTCAGACAAAAAACAGTTGCGCTTATAGGGTTGCATTTTGCACTACCGACTGCATGCAAGTACTTAGATCGTATGACACAGTCCTGTGAGTATACAAAGGAAGTGTTCTTATAGTTACAGGACCGATGCCTTCCGAGTAAAGAAAGGGCGATTAGATAGTGTCACCGGAAAAAGCACACCGCTGTCGCCGGCGTGTTGTCCAGTACGGTCGGAAACACTTCGGAATCATTCAACAGCCTGATGTCTAGTTAAATACGTCTAGTGTGCACAGCAATAACCAAAATCAGACATCATTGTCGTTCATTCGGGAGCATCCACCTTCACTGAAACCGTGTTGTTCGTGCTCGCCTTGTTTTCTCGTTTGTCCAAATGAGATGCTCGTAAACATAGTGTTCAGTTGACAGGAATATACGCAAAGCTCCTCAAACACCACTGACAATTATTGTCTACGTCATTAAAGTGGATTTTTCCCGGCAAACACACTGAGCAGAAATCTTAACGGTGCGCAGTCTTTTTGCAGGGATATTTGTTCCACAGAAGCACCTCAGATATAGTAGAAGCGGATTCCTGCTACTTCAGCAGTGCCTGTGAATAAACATCAGCTGATCTCCCTGCTACTATGAACAAAACGATGACTGACGTGAGCCAAGACACGAACGTTTGAAGGAACTGGGTATGGACCGTACGGCTAACTAACTTGGGGCAAACCGGGATTATGTCAAAAGCATTTTTTAAAAAGAAATAACCGATCACCGTTTTCCTGGTTCAACTGATCGTCGACAAGGCGTTAATGAGACCGTATGTGGATAGAATGCTTCACAAATTTACAGCTTATGGGGGCGACTTGACTGATGGGCTGAGCTGTTCAGGAAACGGTTCATCTGGCTTGATCAGCTCATCCAGCTGTAGATGATAGTGATATTTTGATTAATACGACAGCTCCATCGATCTTTCATCGAAAACTAATTTAGTGTCGGAGATTAGCCCATCAAATTATATTTTTTCAAAGACGTTGGCGAGAGGTCGTTTTCTGTATCGACCACGCCCCTTCGTTCCGCTAAGGTGACAGAAGGGGCGCCTCATGATTGGGACCTATCGACAGTCATTCCCGTTTTCAAAATAGGTGCAAAACATATGACAACCCCGGGGCCTGTTAGCTTTGTCTCTGTTGCACCCAAGACGTCCATGGGTCTGAAACTCAGATGGGCCCAAATGAGAGAATCGGAATATTTCTGGCTTGGTCGTGGCGGTATCGTTCATATATGCACTCAACGAGAGACATTAGGACCTCAACACCTCTTCTCTTAGTAAACGGTCATAATGTTTTTGGACCTATTGTCTGCTTTTAATTTTATTGACCTGTATGCTTTTCGGGGCTCTGTCCATCACAGTGGAGTTCTAGTCAAATATGGCAACTTTTTGCAGTTGTTTTATGCCTACTTTGGGTACAAAATGTGTGTCCGTGGGCAACTGTCTTTAGTGGTCTGTACTCCATATGGCTTTTGGCAGGGATGTGTGATTTCCTCCTTCCTATTCTCTCAAGTGCTAGATGATAGCCTAGAAGAAGCAGTCAGGTAAGCAGGCTGACTGCCGTTGAGTATGCGAAGGTTCTACTTAATTCTCCTGCGAAGAACACTCAAACTATGCTGGACGGATTAGGTGGTATAGTTGATCTGTATGGTATACATTTGACACCCTCAAATTGACGTGTGTCTCATTTTGTGGAAGTCTTACTGTTTCTTGCAGAATGGCTACTGTGGACAAGAGGGTGTGGAATAGCTGAAAGGTGGATCATTACACACGGTTGGCGGCATCCGATTCGGATTAGCCTATCACAGTGACCGAAGCCAAAGGACGCCTGCGCTTATCCATCACTGCAATTGGCTTGCGCTGCACCAATATCCAGTGTAAACCCGAAGGAATAAGACCGGGAGGTGTGCCAGTGGGGCCATTCTGTCCAGCCGGCCGATGCTGCTTAGCCACCTTATTGGATAATAAGGAAAGGAAACTCTTATCTCTCGGAAACTTAACAGAGAGGCTGCAATGACGAGATCTACACTGAGAAGAAAGATTTTTGAAGTGTAATACAAGAAGCGTTGCAGTATAGGGGTGCAGGTTAGTGCATCCCAGAGAAGATAAGGATGAAAAGCAAAGTTCTCATTGGACTATGAAAAGCCAGGCAGAC
>QNGE01001128.1:23102-76029 GCA_008508345.1 Paragonimus westermani | reverse complement strand
ACACACACACACACACACACACACACATTCATGCAGCTACCCAAAGACAGAAAATTAGCATTAGCACTCTATAGCCTAGACTGAGGGTAGATGTAAGCCTGCCGTTTTTGAACCCTTGTTTTGTACTCTTTAGGGATAACCACCGTCGTCATTATCATCATCGTGGACAGTTATACACACACACACAGTTATACAGAAATAACCTGAGAAAATATACACAACACACACACACACACGTGTACACATGGCTAGATCCACTTGTGCTGTTCTGTTAGCCAAGGTGACTGTTATTTTGGTTCTGTTACTATATTAAAGGAAATCCAATACACACTTATCTCTGTGGTTGTAACATTAGGTTAGGAAGTGCCAAACTACAACGCACATGGTTTACATTTATATAAAAATGTAGAGGCTGCAGTTTGTGTATGAAAATCAGTTTAGAAATAAACCAAATTTGGTAACATCTATTCCGCTGTACTCATAACGATGGCTCATATGCCATGTTTGCTGAGCTTTTCATCACGAATATTATGTCCAACTTGGAACCACTGCGGCGACCCATTTGATGTCTTATTGTCTTTCCTGACCTATGAAGAAAGAGGCGTAACAGTTTAGAAAACTTATTCAGATACTTTCCCCTAGTCTCCATGACCGCGGCTCCGTAATTCACTGGGAAATTGTCTGCACTATAAGTAATCGCTTTTTACGTGTCATGTGGTTTGCTTCGGGGCGTGCCTGTTGAGCTCCAACCAAAATGAAATAGCTGTCCACCACTTTGTTGAGGGTCACTGGGACCAACTGCTAGCAAAACTTCTGTCAACCCCCTTTGCTACCGTGGTGGACGCTTGGCTGTTTGCTGGCCAACCACAAACGGTTGATACACGTCAGCTCACGCGGAAAGGAAATGTAACTGCTAAAGAAAGTGCTTCCCGGTGTTCTTTGCCTGCTGGCATATTAATGAGTGATAGTGTTGGCATCTCAGATCTACCGCGTTGTTTACCGGTTGAGCACATTTGTTGGTTGTTACTCAGTCAGTCGCACACACAGTATGAATGGCCGGTCTAGCCAACCACAAATCATTAGTGAATTACATGAGCGTTAGTCTCTCATTGGTAATTGTCGGATCGAAACATCTGGTTGACTGATTCATCCGGTACGTAAGCGGCATTGTAGACCAACAATACAACCTCTTCCTTTGAGTGAATTTTCATTCCACACATGAAGTCCTGATGCCCAGGATGTTTACATTGTTCTTAATTGTTTGTATACGGTAAGACTGGCAATTATGTGGCGAGGCAGGCTACCACGAGGACTAGCTAGGTAGTTTTAAATGAACCGTGATTGAATTAATTTGTACGTGGCGCTAGTATGAAGATGATGGTGTTACCGCTGTCCGACTGTACTGGCTTCAACGGGCAAGTACACGTGCATTCCTACGTGTATTAGTGGTGGTCAGTTCAATTGACCTTAAGAGTTGTTGGTTAGCCTGTCAGGAACCAAACTTGGAATGTTTTACCTTGAGCTTCTGTGGGCGACTTAGCAATTCTAGTTGAACTATGCTGTTTTGTTTCTTATGCTGATCGGGCACCCTGATTTGGGATTAAAACAGTATGGTTATGCCCACAAGATTTCAAATCATAGGGTGTTTTGATCACTTTCGAAATCTGCCCGTTTCATTTAACTCAGAATTGAACTTCGTCTTTTCTTCTTTGGTTTTGCAGGCAATTTGGAGTGAGCATTTGACAAAAAACTTTCACATCTTTTTTGCCGCATCTGTCCTTCTAATGCAACGCCATATCATTATGGAACGAAATTACGACGCAAACAGCATTTTAAAAGTCAGTCTTTTCGTTGTTTGTTCATTGCGTGTTGAAGGTTTTTTTTACTGTCACTTTTTTTTTACACAATGCCTCCGTTTCATTTCGTTGGTTCATGCGTCAAGTTGGCCTACTGGGTTCGTGTCCAAGCAGACGCAGATTCGGGATACGATTGTGATGTGTTCAAAGTATTGATAAAAATGTCGAGAATTCGGTTGTAATAAACAAAACACCAGTCGCGCTTGATCGCTGTCTTCGCACCGTGGCAAATCCTTCTCTTGACTTACATTGAATGGAAGAAGCTCTGCACATCAGTAGCATATATCCCGGTGTAGGTTGGTGCGTGAACTCCGGACCATACTGAGACGGGCGTGTTGACTGCCACACTTTCCACTGAACTCACAGTAAACAGACCGACTGATCCTGTGTCCATTCAATAATCATTCTTTCTTAATGTTTAATCTAGCTGTCCAGTATTGGAGAGAAAACCTGTCGTTTTGATCAAATTCTATATTAGTTCACTGTAAACCAATAGTACTTCGCTTTTCCCCCCACGTTTTTGTTCACATTGGTACCCTCCAATTTTACTGCTTTCCCGCCACAGGGTATTTGCTGTCATGCAGTATACCGAGTCACATGTTACTATTAATTAATAATTGTAATTGATAGTAATTAATTAATACTGTCGAGTTGCCAAAACTTGGAGCACTAATTGCGGGTTAAAGCGCCTACTAGTGAGTGTCAGTAACACTGTGCTATCAAGCCCATCTGTCCCACACTGTACTGACACTTGTGAACTTATGTCGTCTTTCGGCTATTCGTTTGTGCTAATTGGGTAAGCGGTGTTTATTCCAAAAAATGCTATTCCTGTGCTGTCGCCGTTTGATAAAAGTGGAATTTTACCGGAGCAGATTTTTCTGTGAATGTTGAATTAGATCGTTTGCTACAATACTCGTTGATTACAG
Source organism: Paragonimus westermani (assembly GCA_008508345.1). Taxonomy (NCBI): domain Eukaryota; kingdom Metazoa; phylum Platyhelminthes; class Trematoda; order Plagiorchiida; family Troglotrematidae; genus Paragonimus; species Paragonimus westermani. Next base: position 73,247 of record QNGE01001128.1, on the reverse strand, counting down.
CCTTCATGGCATTCACATGAACTACTCCAACGGCGTTCGATAAAACTCAAACCAACGGTGATCACTTTAAGCCTTGCTTCATTTGATCCGGCTTGCTTCTTCATTTACCCTCATGCCCTCACTTGAACACCAATTAATGTCACGTAGTTTGTTACCTATGCTTAGTAAGCGGTCGATAGCTTACTTGATACAAAGTGAGTACCACACAAATTTGCTCCCACTTTTCGTGTTTCAAGCCAACTCCTCTCAAAAAGAAACACTAGACCATAGTTTTATTTTTGTCAAAGCCCCTCTCTGCGATTTCAGCACACAGCCGTGTTTCCGTCACACAGCCATGTCGACCATTACGGACTGAAAAACCTCTGAATAAGAATGCTCCAATGGAAATTGAGCGGTGTTCATTTTATATATATTTGGAATGCTTGTCAGTACTCAATGTATTGTTCAACAAGTTTGTCGTGTTTTGTGGTTTTAACTGGATTAAGGTGTGCTTGTGGGTTTAGCGGAATAGCTCCTCCATCTCCCCTCGGGATGGTCGGGCAATCTGACCATTATTCAAAAATGAATTTAGTTGTGGTTGACATGATGTCAGTGAAGCCTATTGATGTACTGTGTCTGATTTTACATCACTACTGCAGCTGGTAAAACCCGGTATTTTATTCTGTTTTGAAGCGCAGTAGAACACGATGGCGCCAGTATGGACTTAAATTAATGCGGATGTTTTGTGGCAGCTAACGGTGACTACTTAAATGGACCATGCACAACGTGATGTCACACAGCTCCTCATTGACTTTACGAGGGAATCGGACTGAGAATTGTTAGTATCTTGGATGTTACCTTGAATTTCACTGACTGTGTGGGGTCAACTCATTGCTCGAAACCGATTCCTCTGCGGTGATGTGATCGTAGGTGCCTAGTGGTACCATGTTACAGAATCCATGTTTATCGTGAAATTAACGGTGTGACGTGGATGTGAATCCACGTAACCGGATGCTTTATTTTCATCTATGGTTCGCACCAGAGTGTAGCAGTCAGAATTTGGAGTCCTGCTTATTGCTAAAAAACTCATCGTTTGCGAACTGTTTTTGCCGTTGATCTCAGTTTGTCACTGAATGTGTCAAGACCAAAGTATTGTTCACAACCGAATTATTACTTTCAGCCATGCGACCCTGTTGTTCACATACTATACTGTGTGATCTGGGATCACTGTGTACTTCCTCCCAATGAGTGGCAGTAGCTGCAACACTGACTTTATGCTTTCGGCGAACTTTGGCCATAAAATACATACTCATTTGCGGATAGTAAGTGAATCAGTTGTACTAGATTCAATGTCACTCACGTTCTATTGAACATATTCAGGTGGTCTATTACAACTGACCTCTTTCGAATGTAAACATTTTACTGGTATATGTATCCTGTTTGAGTCATCTGGGAATATACATTCTTGCCACTGCCGAGATTTGAACTCTTGTATGGCAGTTATGCTGACCATGCCGTCATTGACCGCATTGGACACGACCGGAATATCATGTGAACGCTGTAGTATCTGCCTACCATGTAAATCACCTGAAGTTTCGAGATAAAATTGGGTTCTTGATCTCTTCCTGTAAATACTGTTGATATCTGCACAGATTCCCTCGAGTCCAAAGTGGATAGTGAAAATGATTGGCGCGTTATTTATTACATTCATCATCCTCCGTTCGTATAGTAGCATGTGCAAACTAGGCTTCTCAAGTACCCGATGAATAGCAACAGCCATGAAACCGGTTGCACGTATCCTACGGGTTTTGACCATTAGGCACGTGGAAAATACTTTCATACCTGTCTAGTGTTTGTCAATCTGTGGACCGGAAGTCGCCTCATTTCGAGATATGAAGAGCAGCAACGCTCTGCTATCTAGAGTGCTCGCTACTCGTATTGATTCCCAGTTTTCTGAACTTAAAGATTGGGGCCACTCAACGGAAGTTCGATGTGCAGACATTTACTGTTGCGTTCCGTACCATGAAGAACAGGTATCCATCGTGTTTTGTCGATATTTTTGCCTTGACATACTGTGATATTTGTTGAATGATGTGGAATTCACGTTGTTGTTGGTGTGAATTCAATACACGGTCGTTGACATCCTGACGTTCTGGTGGCCTCTGTGACTTCTCAGTTTTTAGACACAGTAACCTTGATTTTCGGTCGTATGGTGTTTGTTGTTTGGACCAATAGTCGTTCGCTGCGTTGGTTTCAGCAGTACTCAGTGATAAAATCATTGGCTGTGAAACGTAGGACTGTCACTTTAAGTTCCGGCTAGATTTCCCGTTACCTTTCCACATACCGGTCATGCGGCACTCCGGGCGTCGCTTATTAAAACACACACCTTGCGCCATTCAGTCTGTTGCCTCAGCTGATGTTAATTACTATTAATTGTGTTCTTCTTACTTTTTTTGCCTCCACCCTATCAGCATGTGAACGACCTATCGTTCAATATCCCGTTGGAACCGGCTTTAAATTGTGCAACCGGTTACATCCAACAATTAGATCAGGTAAGCAACTCGCTTCCCAAATCCGTTCGGGCTATCCTCGAAGGTCCATCACTATCGACATCCATTCATGCTGCTTGTCAACGGGGTGCAAGTGCATCTGGGGAAACATCGCCTCGCATCGACTATACCTGGGGTTTATTGAATGACGAGTTGGAAGATTTGATGGCCAACGAGGAGGAACAGGATGCCGATTCAGTCGCATCGCCACCTAGCCTCATGATTCCCATACCTCACTCTTCCCCTCCTCCGCAGGAATTCGGTGCATCTTCCACTGACCACCGGAACCCTCCCATTGTCGCGAAACCTCTTTGATCACATTCAGGCATACATCCAGGGTTGGTACATGGTACACTGTCTTTATAGCCGCATTCTAAAAGATTCTCTTTGAAATATCTGCTTGTTGCATTCAAGTTCTCACACAGACGTTGACTTGGCTTTCTGCAGCTGATAAAAAAGTTTTATCGCTCAGCTTAGCCGTTCGCACATTATTCTCCAATCTGGCCTCTCCAGTCTTCTATTTCATATATCTCAACGCGACGGTCAGCTGACGTTGGCCGTCCCTGTGATTACTTCTTGCGGATTATTCTTAACCAACTCCCGGTTTAAGGTTGAGCCTCACCGTTTTTATGCTTCTCACTTGTGCGCTCGCTTTCCACGCTGACTGCATTTTTGATGCACCTTGTCAGTATATAAGTATGCCGGAAACTGTACTAATTTCCTATGGACCGAAGTTCAAAGTGCGGTTATTCAATTTCACAATATTGGTTAGTATTGTTGATAAATGACGCTCTGTTTTGAAACGTTTTCTCCGTTCCATGCTTTAGTTAGTGGATGTGATAGGGCTTCTCAGCGTCTCAACATTAAAAGCTTTCAGTGATTTTCTCAATTCGCTGGGATTTCATAACCATAATTACCTCGTGGATATGCTGTGGCTATATTAGATCGTTTCGTTAAAACCCCGCTTCTAAAGTATAGTGGCCAAAAAACCTATCTGAACGCAAAGGCTGCGGTCAAGTGTGGATGTTGATCAGTTCGAACTGTCCAAAATCCTCAAACTTCTGTTAATGATCTGATCTCTTCACTTTCTCCCTGAGAACCTTGTTGCGACTCAATCATATTTTTGCTGTCCACGGAGAAGTTGAAAATCTCTCAAATTGTTGTATGTTGCTCTCATTTTCTGTTATCCGATAAGGTGGACCACGAGGTCGCTTAGCAACCGTGTTTACGTTCACTGTCGTTGCCAGAAAGCATTTTTCTGATGATTGTTTTCACATCCGAGTTTTTCCTCGCTAGTATACTGGTAACACGTTTTGTCTCCTAACGGTGTTCGAATTTAACGCTTGAATCAGGTGAAGTGGGTCACCAACGTTGCGAAAGTCTTTGCAAATCGTGTTGGCATACTTTGTTCTCAAAAAACCCTGTGTTCTAGCTTAGATTATTTGGTTAGGATAAAGCAAATTAAGGATGATATTTGCTGTTGACTCCATTCCCATGAGACCTTGGCAAAGATAAGCCGATTACGAAACCAAAATGGTAGGTTCGGTGACGACAACAGCAACAATCCACTACGTGCACTGGCATGCGGATTTGTACATCCGGTCAAATTAACTGAAGAAAAACTTGTACGCCATAACTATACATTTATAACCGTAGGAATCTTCTCACACGAGTGACTCCTAATCCAGGAGATATGTCCTGCCAGTTTCTTTTTCAGGATTGAAATACAATTTATTAGTAGGTGTGGAAATTAGGGGACGACTGCGTTTTTGCACAGTGTGCTACTTGTTTTCTCCTTCTGATAAAGAAGGAACAATGTGAGACAAGAGGGGGAGAATGGGTTTGAACAGAATTAATTCTTTCAGTAAATTTATCGCAAGCAATTAACTGTGTGGGAGTAATAATATTAACCACATTTCTGCATGTAACCGTTACATTTGGAAGTGCGTTTAGGCGATCATGAAAAGATTATACTCTCTTTCTCAAGATTTGCAAGCGAATTCGTTGGAGAACAGCACAGTCTGCATTAATGGACCCCTGCAGGAATAAAGCGACCGATAAGGGAGTAAGGTTAAAAAATAGAGTTATACGACGCAGTACATAACGGTAAGCTTTCTGTAAAGGGTTTGGATTGGACAAACGCATCGATACGAAGTCAACCATTGATTCGCAGAAGTCTACGGCCAATCAGTGTGGAAAACACGAACAGACTTGTATGTCGGCACGGGGACCAATCAGCACGGCACGGTGCTTCAGCATCGGATTTTGTTATAACGGGCACCGGAGTAAAACAAGTTGTTTAAGTGCGTCACGCGTTGAAACAAACGAGCTACAAGCGGAGTCGAGCTGACCAATGAGAAAGCGAAGGCGTCAACACCAATTGTAATTCTTCATTTTACCGATGCGTCTAGTCTATAAAGTAACCAATAGAAACTCAATAAACTGATATTCGTTTTGTGCCTTGAAGACTGACTTTTGCTTTCGTTCCGGAAGGTAGCGATTCTCAACACTCTAACCCTTTCATATACTATTGTTACATTGGATGACCAGCTGTATGACTAAAAGAAACCTGTGCTTGTTTTTGCCGTCAATGGAAAGGATACCGGTGACAGAAAATATAAGGTAACATTCCATATTAAAATGCGAAACTAAAACCTTGTGACATTTTCAACTGTCAAGTATGAGGAATGAAATCATTTGAACAAATTCGTCCTGAAAAGCGAACAGTAGTTGGTTTTAGGATGTGAACCTTTGACTGCGATATTTCGGATATTTGAAGTGGAACACGTGAGAGTGAACTGAAGCGTGGTTCCCGTGGGGAAGGGCGAAAGAGAAAGTAAAGCGCTTTGGAAGGAACACCCAGATGATTTTGGTCAACAAAGAGGAGTTTGTCTGTTCGAATGAGTAATCTGCATCCTATCATTAAAATATTTGAATGAGTGCGGTCAGTGAATGTACGACACCGATGTCCCCAGGTGTTTTCAGCGAACGATTTCGACCGAAGTTGTTGAGATCATCATTGTTATCTAAGAACTGTAGTTTCACGCAGTTGCTGCATATTTTCGTTCCACGCGATTGTCTTCAGTGAACGCTGACAACCGGTAAACAAGATGAACGCTAGTCATACTAATATCATGATGTGCTGAGTTAAATTAGATAGTCTTTCTTACGTACGAATGGTTGCTACTTTAATGCTGCCATTGGGTTTCTGTGTAATATGTTAACAAGCACGTTTCTGTAGTCATTAGTGCTTTGAAGTTATGTGGATTACACTCGTATGGAATGTGCTGTCGAAGTTGCGTAAGCTGTTGGCGTTCAATTCATAATTCGTTTACCGACCGCTTTGCCTATTGTTGTTTTGATACACAGACACCTCCCGAAAATGGTGCGGAGTCTTTATCGAATTCACTGCTGCAGGGGAATGTTGATTCTAATCAACATTGCACATCATAGTGTGTCCTCTCAAGGGATGTATTAATTCAGATGTGAGATCGACAACCTGTTGTTTCTCAAACACCTGCTAGTTTTATGGGATTATTGAGTTCCATCACGTGACACTTTTACTAGTATTACATTCCCCGTCGGTTTGAATGACTTTCTTCCAACTCTGTTTTACGCTGTATACATTTACAAAACCGGACACTGAGACCATCTAATTCCCTCAGAGATTTCCTTTGCGATCGCCTGGTTCACAGAAGCAGATCATCTGTCACCTTACGGTCTAGTGACTGTGACAGGACACCGTAATTTTATCGGTTTACTTCAGTCTACTTTCGGATGACGACGTATGCGGTGAAACTCTTTGTTGTACACTGAAGTGGGCCGGTTGTTTGCTTTGTAATTAAGCTGTAGTGATTATTATCAATATCATGGCACCATGAATCAGCCACAACCAACCTACACTGTTCGCCAATCAAAATGGGTTGATTTTTTGGACCATATAGCCATTACCTACTTTGGCTGAGATGGTAATTATAATTCATGCTCTGAAGGTTCACTATCGTTGAGGTGGCCGTCCACCGTAAGGTCGGTTTATCTTGTTTCGCATCATCGGTGAGAGACACTTCTCAGTGTGTATCGGCTTCTGATCTTCTTCAGGATAGTATGGCATCCACTTATCGAATTTCTACACCTTTCTTATCATGGCAAGATGTTGAGTAACAGGTATAAATTAAACTCACAAAGATGACCTCTTCATCCGGCTTCTGAAGAATACAGGAAAGTATATTCACATACCTGCCATTAATCTGCCATGCTACAGCGCAATAAGTGCAATTAGTAGTTGATTTCACCCTTCAATTTATACCGTTGTTATTTTGGTTTCTTATGTGGTGGTACTGGATATTTAGTGGCTGATTGCTTATAATGAGTTTCGACAACTTCGCAATTTATTTCCAGATTGAAAGCCCACCTGCAAACTCACCTTCCACTGTCCTGTTCGCTCTTCCTGGAAAATTTTTTACCTCATGTTATCTACCAGAATACCTGTAACTGCGATGAAGCATACGTTGATGAAGTGAACCCAGACTTGCAACAGAAGGCTGGAGTATATTTCCACGTAGCTAGTGCAGGACGGAACCCAGTTGGAGTCAGTATTCAAGGATAAGCCCAACATCTGTAGTCGCGAATCAGTTAACCGCAACGGACGTTGTGGTTGACCCGGGCACTTCGTCCCTGGTCTCATTAAGTACTCACAACCACCATACATTGGCGTTCTCTGGATCAATATGAATCGGGCGTAACACACCTGCTCTCTGCTGGTAGAAGGTGCTGATTTAACCTATCTCGTTGACGGAGAATTGGAACTGTTTACTCTGGTTTGCTTTATGCTGATGTGACGTCCGTTCTGTCACCGTTTTGTCGTCATGTCCTAAGCCTACATAGCTTGCATCTCGCCATACATGCCTGTTAGCAGTTCTTACATCTGAGACACCTAAGTGACACAATAAAGCACAAACTGCAAGTCGTGAGCTAGCTTCTGCCCTGACTCTCAATTTTGTTCCGCTCAGTGTCTTGTTGGTTCTTTACCTGGATCTATATTCACAGTTTCTGTTACAAGAAGGGGATTTTTCATATAGCCATAACACAGTTTCATAAACAGCAGATCATTCTCCACTTGTTCTGTTTCTGTTTGCCATAGCTGGCCGTTGTTTCATTTCGAGGGAGTGAAATAAATAACCGCATTCATTTTGATGGCATCGTCTTGATCAGTGCTGTAAACGATGAGAAACGGAAACAGACCTGCAATGAAGGACGGTTGAAACGTACAACATTTTCCTGGAGTCTAAATAGTAGAGCCAAACAGTTCGCAACCAGCTCACCTCACTTGCGTCTGATCGTCTAGCGGACGAAACTTTGCAACTCCATGTGATAAAACTTGATTGTATTTGAGATCGCAATTTCATGCTGATCTCTGGACAACGTTATTGTTGTATGGAACTTGCTGGTATGAAAGTGTACTATTGTTTAGGCCTAGAAGTTATTCCTAGCATCCCAGCACAGACAAACTGGGAATTGTGAAAAGTGCCACACATTTCAAAGTGCAAAGGCTCTTGCAATTATAGTTCCACGCTACTCCTCAACCTATCGATGACGCGGAATGACACATCTAACATATTCAGTACTTTCACATTAGTTAACCGAAAAGTATGACACCTTTAGGCCAAAAATCCTTCGACATTTTGGAAATGCTCACTAGGTTCTCAAAAGACTATTATAACTCGATGATAACATTCCTTTGATCACATAAATGAAACCAGAGTGGACGCCAACAAGAAAAGCTGACGCCTATAGCTAAAACCAGTATCAATTCCTCTACGGTGTTGATTGCGTCAGTGCACTTTTGCGCATAATCAGTTGGCCGATACCGTTTGATCAGAACACCATTCTTGATAGCCAGTATCTCCTGGGTGGCGTTTACGTATCTATACCGTACTTTGTATAATGGGACAATACAGAGTGGTTACCATATCCAGTGCATCTTGATAATAACTCTATTCCTTATAGCCAGGTAAATATGTAATAGGGCAGTGTCCATAAGTCGGAATCATTTGGGAAGAAATTTAAACAGAAATTTGCCAAATGTCAAAAACCATATCTTTTCAGGTTTATCTTTCAAAAACGAATACGTTGGTAAAGATGTAGTTAGAGGGCTACCTTCAACCAAACGTAGTAATTACCTTTCTGCCAGTGCGCGTGTATTGTTTCTTCTATCCACAAAATTGATTTTTATGATCCTGTTTCTCCAAACTCTTTAGACCAACTCAGTCTATCAGTTCACCGAAATTTTGGATGTCATATACAGGGTGCTTCGCTTTATCTGAAGCAAACTGACAAGATGACGGAGAGAAAGCTTGGACGTCTATCTCTTAGGTCAAGTATGGGAAAATGGTCGCAAACACCAGTTGGTCGTTCTGTTCGACTTGGTTTGTGGTTTCGGGCACTGTCACAGATTTGGCCAAACTGAGATCGTGGGTTATCACAAACGAGTCAAGTCGCTAAGGGTGTATGCCGGTTTGTGAGAATAAGTGAGAATGTTGGACGACTGTGCACGCTGTTTATTCCGAAGAGATTAAGGGGGGAGTTCAGTGTCTCCCGTGAGTTACCATTCACCTGACCTGGTTGACTAAAGCTATCTGTCATACAAGCAAGTAGTCCAACGCTGTGTATAAAGTGAATAACCTTTGATAAAGGTGCTGCCATTTTGGAGGTGTGAAAACTTATAACCGTCTCTGCAGTTCATAGATTTTTACAGAGCACGAACTGAAGATCTTTTCAGAGTTATACGGACATAAGCTTCGTTAAAATGGACCATAGTGTGTCAACAGCACAAACATTCCTAACACGTTCGAGTTGAGTTCTTACTGGGCGTGATTTATACTGAATCGGGACAAATCACTCTGAGTACTGTCAGGTTCAAGTGGATTCTCGGCGAACTGAACTAACTATGACGCCGGTAGGTCTGCTTTGCACTTATGCTTTTGGAAGTGACAAGCAAATTTTCTTTCTTAACTCCATTGTGAATCGGAGGTTTTCGTGATAGCGTGTCAATGCCTCATCAGTGTGATTCTTTGTTTCCAGCTGCTAGCCTTCATGATAATCTCGTTTACCTAATTTCGGCTCATATGTTCACCACAGTCGATGGACTAACGAGTTGTGTCACGTTCTCTGAACCGATTTGACAAGGGGTCTGTGAAAATACCTAATGCATAATCCGTAAGCTGGGTACAGACGAACGACTACGTATACCACTTTATAGTTTTTTCAGCTTGTTCGTCGACCACGCCCCAGTGACGTTCACAGACGGTTATGAAAATGTGGAGGAGCACAAATGGGGTGACGTTCGTTGTGCTCGTTTGTCAAAGTAGTCATTAAATAATCACACCTCGCATGTTTTTGTATTAGCGGTGTTGTATTCCATTTTATTCTACTATTAATCATATGCTAAGCAAACTGAGGCTACCACGCAATGAAACCCCGGTGTTTGCATGTGGTTTTGCACACTACACAGGATACGGCGACCGAAAGGTATGCATAATCATCTATATTGACATAACATGAAAATCTTCTCTTTCTTGTCAGTTTTGTTTTTCTGGTGCATCATGTACACCGGCAAGATAGACCTGAATTCACAGCAAGATATCCCCAAATTTGGTCATTTTCTTCCCGTCGTGAACTTGAATAATAAAGAAGCTAGACAGATTTTAAACAATTTATATCCGGACAACTTCCTTCGGCTCTTTTTGACCATATTTGAATACAGAACATCAAATGCAGCATCAATGTAAGTTAGGTGTAATGGGTCACGATCGTTGTTACTACCCTGAGAGCGACAGCCTTACATGCAACGATTTCTCAACAACGTAAGTTTGAATTTTCGGAGAGTAAAGCGTCACGTTCAGTTGTGTGACGAATTGCCATCGTCCAATCATAGTTATATCAACATGACCATGACTTCGGTTCTGTTTTTACTTCGGGGTTTTTGATTTTGATCCATACCTGTCACAAAAGTATGTTTCGGTTTATACATGCTATCATCTTTCCCTTCCACTGTGAAAGGACTGAAACCTTTGTCAGAAATATCGTCATATATATATTCGTTTTCGAACTTACGAATAACATATTAAAGTAGGATTACTTCTTAGCTCATCGCAAAACGACTCTAGAGTATTCTTTAAATAGTGGTAGCCAGCCGTTCCTAGCTTTCCTAGCTACCAGCGGCTCACCTGTGAGTTGCGCAAATTTCTAAGGACCTACTGAACCCAATCAGACAATTATACACAGAGTAAGCCAGGTGTCAGCCTCAGCTACTGAACGGAGTAGTTATAAGTTGTTGTTTAGGGCCAATATCCGACGAGTTTTGGTGCCGACGACAGAAAAGTCATTAGTCACTAAACCGTCAGTGGCTGGTCGTAGATCGCATGAGCAAAATATTGGAATGTTTTGTGGAGGAGAATCTGCCAACGATATTTTAGAATGAGCCACTACAGCTTGCCGCTTTCACCGTGGGATTATGCAAACCTTATTTCTCGCCAGAAAAGCAACAGGTCAGTCTTAGTTCCGCATTTCAGTTTATTCCATGCTGCACTAAGGTGGTGCACTTACTACCTTTTCTCGATGCAGTCTCAACTATCTGGTTTAGGTCTACGTCATATGTTCACGTGCAATTATTTGCAGGTTTGAAACCACCTTTGAACCAAAATCCTGACGGTCGTGCCGTAACAATACTATCCGTGACCAAACGTTGAAATGTTAGGTCATTACATAATGATGACCCAGACACATCCGCTAGGTCATGTGGTCGCGGTCATTGAAGCTGTGGGACGGTGGGTGAATTGCATCCCTTAGCTGATGCCCCTTCTCTTACGGGATCAGCTGTTTAGAACCTTCTCTCCTCAACCCTTCTTGAATCATGGTGAACACTTGCTGGTTTCTAAGTCAACCATAAATGAATGGCCGATTTCAGCACGTGAAAATGAAGCTAATCGTCTAAGGAAGGTAATTTGAACACCGTCGTAGAACCCAGACAACCACAATCACCAAATCTAGTGGATAATTGTCCACAAGAACATTCTGTGGTGATCTACCATTTTGACTTATTCAAAGATCGTGGGTTTCAGTACCCCGTTTGCGTGGTGCTGATGGAGACCAACAAATTTGAAGCAGCTAACCACATTGTTGCTGTGTCCACCTGCTTGCAGTTAGCTATTCTAAGAAATTTCATCCAGAAATACTTCAACACAAAATGCAAATATTCAGTATGGACGTGAATCTACAGCAGTAAAGTGCCTACCTGCATGTTACGTACTAATTCGGCAAATGTATATCAGACGATATTTTCGAAATGAATCAGAATCAACTTAGAAACCGCCCGCAAGATAGGAACTTTCTGACTTGTTGCGGATTGTTTGATGAACAAATAACAGCTTATGGTTAACTGGTGGTTGATGACGGTGAAATAGGTTGAGGCAATTAAAACAAGAGGATGAAAAAAGGAGTCTCCTAACACAGTTATCTTAGAAATTGGAAACGATTAGTTTCATCCCGGTGCTTCAACAAAGCAGTTAAAACACACTGTGGTGAGTGGTATTGTTCAATCGGCACCAATTCGACAGTAAAACGATTCGGTTTTTTACATCGATAAACCAAGGCTGGATAGTCAACTGATGGGTTGGAAATGTACATCGTAGATGTTTGTTCACTGCTGACTGGTGTCCGGCTACATGAGGCAATAGACTATATTTGTGAGTTTATCGGAACGAAACAAAATACATTGCCTTCTCTGGCTGATTCCAAGAGAAACCTTTACCGTTACGCACTGAAAGTGTCAGCCTCCCTTTTGCTGGATCGGTGTGAACGTCGAGTAGATGGAGTGGCCGAAAGGAAGTCCACTAGGGCCGAATTAAAATACACGTTAACGCTAAAGACAGAAAACCGTGAAACGTAAAATTGAAAACGGTCAAAGGCAAAGCTTGGTATTGACCAAATATCGCACTAACATCTCACTCTTTCATGGCTGTGAAAGCCACCTGCTTGTTAGCTGCCCACGTATCGATCGGGTAAGACAACTATTGGTCGAGGCAACTAGATCGATTCTACTAACGTTTCTGTACACTCAAGGTTGAGTTACGTAATCGACTTGCGATATCTTCGGCAATAATTGTTCGCTGGCGAACGAATTTTGATCGACTCATTTTAACTCTGTAGAGGACAGTGAATGACCAATTTGTGTCGACCTGGTGATCGCCGTCAGCTAGATAACCTACAACGTCACTTGTGATTGACTTCCTATCACCCATCCTGATCCGTGCTGGATGATACTTCCTAATTCTTTCAGGCAAATGCCGAGTCGTACAACCTATGTTGTTTGCTGAACAATCGCAAACAAACGAGTAGAGTATATGAGTTATGAACCGGCACTTTGATTTTTCGGATTTAGCGTGATCGACAGAGAGCCGACGGATCAAATAATCGGTCCAGCTGCACTGAACGTTTTTTTTAAGGGAACTGGTGAAACGAGGTGTTAGTGGAAAGATAATCACACGAAAATAAGCACTTTATCAACTTCTTGGTGCAGTAGTCCTACTGGTGTTCGTACCGTCACTCCATGAGTTTATTCATAGATCTCATCGGTGAATGTAGACTAAGTGTTATGGATGCTTCTTTAAAGCAACTTACACTAGTGAGCCGTTGACAAGTCTACCTGAAGGTTGTCATCTTCAAGGAACAGAGACTTCAAGTCGAGAGAGCATGTGATTTTATTATCGTCGTGAATTCGTCATGAATCCCAATGTATCTCGCATGTCATGAGCGCATACTTTTCTCATACGTGAGTGCATAATCTCGCGTAGCCATTGCGCTAAATCGTGATAAGTTTAATTTTCCACACCTAAAACAAACCAAAAAGGGCGGTAAGGTTTGTAACTTTCTGGTAACCCATAGATTGTTGTGGCTTCTTGGCCTTTCATTCGTTTTAAACTGTTATTAATGTAAATTTCTGTCACTGATTTCTTATCCTTTTGACATTTTGTTAACCATAATGATATCTGCAACAATTGCTAGCACGTCGTTCGTATAATCGGATTTGTCAATCATCACCATCCGGACACGCCTGTGCGGTCACTTTGCTAGCATGTCTGGACGAACATGCAACGATGCTTAAGACTTACTGCTGTTTGGATGACAGAAGGGGCTACATCGATAGTGACTGCAGAGGCATTGAACTCTTCTAATAATTCTTTCGAGGCAGCAACTAGCTGACTTGTTTCGCAATAGAAGTTTCGAAATTGATCTTTCAATTCTACTTGATTGCAAGGACGACGTGAAGTGCAAAGTTTCTTTCTTACTGCTGTTTGCTTCGTAAACAAGGTGTACGGCTTTTTGACTTATGCTGTACCAATGAGCTTCTTTTTTTCAGTATAACAGATTTTACAGTTCAAATAATGTGAAGTGAAGAGAAGCCTGATTAGTTACTTGGTGGATAGAGCTGGAAGATTCTGCTCAGCACGTGTTTCACTTCGCGAGTTACAGTACGTAGTCCCTATTCTACACAAGAATGGCGACCCTGATAACTTCGTGACCAAGCATATGGAAGCTATCTGGTTACCGGATTGGATTCAAGGAGTTGATAAAATGCTTTTTCTCATGTGATTGCCTTTCCACCGGGCTGGATTGGCTGAATCACTAGTACCTCGTTTCAACAGTCCCTTCAAGAGAAATTTCACTGCTTCATCATTGACCACCAAAGGGATTTTAGAAAGCATCCAGAAATCAACCAGTGTATCAAGCCATGGTCAACGGTTCTGCAGTTGCTGGCCACGCGTTAGACACCGGTCATGAAATTGATATGGAAAATGTCGACCTAATTAGACGAGGCTTTAAAACCACACAGGATCGCCTGGTTGTAGAAACCATCAAAGTTGCAAAGAACGAATGCTCCGTAAGCAGAGTGGATGGGCTGAACGGTCTGGCACATGATAACCTGTTTCGGGTCGATCGAACTGAAGCATTGATAGATTGATGAGACGACAATCTTAACACCTTAAGACTGTGATTCCTTTATCGACGTGTCCCAGAAACAACTGACCTTTTGATCGACCTATCTGACGGACCATATCGATTTCACCTATATCTACCTGTTCACGTGTCCTAGATCTGCTGTACTTATCAATTCGATTTCAGAATTGACCCTGTATCGTCCACTTGACCCATGACCTGTTGGTCTCCGTTTCGTTCAGCTGCTAACGTCTAGTCTGCCTTAAACACCGCCAAATTTTCAATTGGTTTATCTGGTCTGAAGAATCCTTTGTGTCAGGGGTGCAACGTCACCAGTAAATCAAATTAACGATTGCTCGCAAGTTGTTCCGGAATTATGAATCCTCAACTGGTCTCAAGCATATTCCAACAAATAGAAATTAGTCTGGTTACTGGCTCTGCGACGACGTCCCCTCTTTTTTGGATCTGTCCCCGGGCGAATACTTTAGATACCAGTTAGATTATCCCTAATTTGATGCACATCTCTCCAGTTAAACCATCTCATCTAGTGTTGCCATTCATCCAGAAGTGGGGGTTGGTTATAGTGTCAGGAACACTGTGTTGAGAGCCATCTCATTTTTTAATGTGGTTAAAATTTTGCATGGTAATTTGAATTTTCTGTAACTGATAATTATTTTCATGAACATGTTGGCTTACATGTGATATTTATTAATGCGGTCTCGTTAGTCACAAATGGCTACACTAAATACTGAATCATTTTTAATATACGAGCTGAGTCACCGTGAATATAAAGAACAATATAAAAAGAAGACAACAAACATTTTTCCAGATTTACCACGCTAGCGATTATTGCATCAAGATGTAAAGCTTGCCGGTACAGTGAGCCGAAGACTGCAAATGTTTACTCAGACACTTCAGCCGGTCGCGCACATCGATGCTCTGATACGGCTGTTGTGCTTGTGAGCAATATTTTTCTCAGCAGTTCGGAGGCCGTAATTCCATGTGGGCCTAAGATCCCTGCTTCTTCCACGAGAGCCGTCTTCTTTACCGCAATATGTTCACACATTTGACTCACCAGTGGGCGCATAACAAGGCGATCATACAGATGTGGATTTCCCACACTCCGTAAGGAAATCAAATGGTTTTTTATGTATTTGATTGTTCGGGTTTGTCGATGCAAAAAGCAGGCGGCAATGTGGTCTTCTGTTTCGGGATCATTGTCTATTTTGGCAGTCTCACAAATTGATTTCAGATGCTGCACAGGAATAGGTTTACGTAAATCTTCAATAATAAATTGTGGGCGATATTTCAAGTTAGTAAACTTGACGTCACTGGTAATTTATACCATTGTTAACTTCTAAAAGTGTTTAACAATTTTCAGAAAAGGTTAGACGGACTGTTTATTAGAATGGGAAACGATACAAATAGACTAGTATTCCAGAATGTCTGTCAATAATAAATATGTATTACTTTGCAGGTTAAACGAATCAGCCCGCCTCTACTTGAGTGATGCCTTCATGTCGAGGTTATTTACTGAACCTGACGGCACAGTTGTTTAGCCACGTGTTAAGGCAATGGTAGAACCTGTGTATTGTCCACAAGCTATGGGTTTTTGTATGGCACTTCGGTCAGTGGCGCAATGGTCGAAATCGTGGCCTCACCAGAGAGTGAACAAAGGTCGGATCCAGGTCGTGACAAGAATAGGCACCATCGGAGCTAACATTATTTTCAGTATTTCCCTTAGGAAGTTATTGACTGGACAGCCTTCCTGGATGCGAATAATACAGTCAACTACAATGGGTGTTTCAAATCCACTAGCTAACAGAACGGAACTGCGTTTGACAAGATGAATAATGGAGTACACCTGAAACTGATTGGTTCACCTGATAATACGACATAACTCAGCAGGTGATCGAATCGCGAAGAATTCAAATCGAACGCGAAACATCCCTTGATAATGGGTTATTTTCTTAACTCTCTTCAGTTGTTTAACACTGTTGCGTACTCGAAACCTCAAGTTTTGAATGTGCAATGAGGCTGATCGGTGTCGACGAAACTGAAGATGACGGTTCAACCTACTAACCTGCCGTGGCATAAGTGACGTCATTTTGTGTCAACTTGTTTATTTTTAAAACCCTGCCTGGTTTATATTATGTATCTCTTATGATGTAATACTGATGAGAAGAAAGGGAACTTATAAATCTTGTAATATTTCTTCCGTATTGTTCTTGAACTATGTCACATAACTAATTGTAACAGCCACCAAAGTCGTGCGTTGTTGGGATCGCATACAATGGCTTCCAAAGTACTTTTCTAGTGTACATCACTTTGTGTACATCTGAACCATCCACTTTGAAAACTGTGTATACTCTGAATTCTTTTGCAGAACTAATGAATAGGACCATACGACACATCCAAATTATTTCAGTTCAGTTCCCTTTAGGTTATACCTAATAAGTGCAACTCTCCCGAAAGAAAAGGATTTATGGGTATAGCGCACCTACTTAATGTGTGTGTCAATGTACTGTGGAAAGCCAACTCACTGAGAGTCGTCCTCGTTTATGCTTGAATTCACCACACATTTCACTCATATGCACATAAGGGTTATGGGGTCGACACACTGTTGGAGACCACTGCCGGATGGCTTGCAGTTAGCTCCGCAGAATGCCTGCCTAAATGACCCACTCACTTCTGAGAACTTCCCTGATCACATACTTGGGCCTTGCTTATCTGCGATGGTTCTATAACTAAATTAAACCTCTCGCAGACAGATTGAGCAGTGCAATAATAACATAAAACTCCCAGAGAATGTGCAGACGAGCTCAGTCCGAGTTCATTAGCAATGAAGTTAAATTGATAAGCAATTCGAATTCTTTGTAGAATACCGGGTAAACTCTACAACTATATCACTCAAGCAAGGACTGTATTACTGCTGCAATGGAATATCGACAAGGGCTCAACTGTAAACATCTACGTTGTGTTATCAGTTATTTAAGCGGCTTACTTGTTGTTCGGCTTATTAAAAGTTCAACCCTATAATATTATCACTGTAAACACGTGTCAAAACTTATCTTAGCACCGAAATTTCTGGAAAACATTCGTTCGGTCATTCATACCACTCTCAGCTGTTCTGTAAACCGCTGTTAACGATCATGCGCCAAACCTCAACATGTCTAAACTGCGCAGTTCATAAATGGCATGAAATTTATGTTGGTCGATAGTGCACTGAACTCATGTTCTCCAGCACATCAGTAGGTTGAAAACGTATTCACCCGACCAGTTTTTTTATCCCTTCGAAGTTGGATAATTTTACAAACTAACACGTAACATGTGTGGAGATAATCACCGATATTTGTTTCATACGCACTCTGTGTAATCAAATCATCACAACGACATTTCATATTTGCTCAGAAAGAGGCGCTTAGAAGGCTGTACTCATTCGTTCACATAAAAGTTGATGTGACACGATTGGTTTAATAAACCGTTCTGCTGTTTAGCATGAGTCGGAACAAAATGTACAATCATGGTGTAATAACCAGTTAAACTCCTTCATGATAGCCTTCATCTGCCCGAGGATATTGGTAGTCTGATTGGTGACTACGTCCCCCGTAAGAAATTTATTGGACAAATTGGGTACAAAGTAAATATGTTTTGAAACCTGAATAGAGTTAAAAGCCAACCTAGTTTTTTCCAGCACACTAACGATCAAAAACTAACCTTCTCCTCAAGTGACAAACAAAGACTCCTCGAAGTCAATAAATTAACTGATTAAATTGAATGGTATGAAACACCAAGTTGGACATCACTCGTACTTGGTCACAGTCTTCGCATTCGGATCGACTTTCTAGCCAGCCTCCTTCGAAAACAAGCACTTTACTCGAGCTTCGCTATTGATATGAAATATTTTGCATTGCAAATTGCATACCAGAAGTGCTGAATTTTACCAGATCCAAGTTTCCAATGTTCTTTGTAGTGCAGTGTACGTGTGATAATCATTCTGTTAACAGAACTACTAACAAACCAACGTAAAACATTTACTGTCATGCGCAATGTATGTTTATTTGTAAACCCAGAACGAACATTGGAACATATGTTATCTGTTCACATTACCCTTACAATTCAAATGCAGGCCCACGCGAATAGAAGAAGAAAAGTTTGTCCGTGATTACTCCTTTAATCAAAATTTATCAGACTTATCTGAATCTGGCGCGATATCGTTAATTGGATAATTGGAAGTCCTCATTTTTTGGGCGTTCACGTGCGTGCATATGTAACACTTGGAGTTATAATTCTAGACTTTTTGAGATATCCTACAAGTGAGAATCGTTTTAACACTGTAGAAAATAACTACTATCTGATTGCATATGTTCGACTCTCTTTACATTGTACATCACATTCAGCCTAACACTCCCATACCGGTCGCGATTCTGAGGTCTCAACAACTTATGTAACAGATATCATTTCATGAGGTTCCCTGTTTTCTTATCTAGACGCTCAGACCAATGTGCCATATTTACAACGAACCGAACAAAACCACAAGCTGTTAATCAAATTTGCGGATCCCACAATGTGTTTCTGGGAAGCTATCCCATCAGGCACATTGAATAGTCTTGAATGCTAGCAATTAACATGCCAGGCCAAGTTATCAAAATTGTCGGGACACAATAAATAGAGATCAAATATGTGATGTAGCACCATAAGAGAAGAAGAAGCATACTCAGATTTGGTGATAATGAAACATGGAGTCAACGGGATGACAGCAATGCCGTTTATGTCGCAAACACAACCAAAATTGCACATCCTCTGAAGATATTATTCTGAGTTGCTGGCTGAATGAGTCAATCTTAGAACCTGGGAGAAGTGGATTCATAGACTGAACTGAGTTGGCATAGTACTAATCGTCTATACTGGAGTAAACCTGGAGATGATAACAAACAAGCGAATCTATAATATGAAAAAATAATACACAGATTTCTGAGTCTATTTACCTTGAGTTTGCCTGCCACTTCCAATAATCTGACTCTAGCCATCTACTAATCTAAAAAATCACATTCGTGAATAACCCGCACACTTTAGGCAGCCCAATCAACAGTGCCTTAAGAAGACAGAGGATGGTTCAAGGATAATCAAACTGAACGGTCTGGCCTCGTCAGTGGGCAAATCAGAGTTCCGGTACGCGTTCAGGGTGTGGTAATGACGAACAGAGAGAGAGAGATGATGTGGCCCGGACAGACAAGCTCTGTCACATGCTGGACATTCTTGGGCTTTACAAGTAACTGGCTATCCACTGTCCCTACTTTCTCAGGGGCGTCTCTCTATTAGTATCCACGTTCGAGCTATCCAGCTTCAATGCGGTCTGCTGAGGATTAACGTCCGAATATCCCAGTGGTAACTGCGGTCAGCCAGAATACATCGCTCTTGTTCATCAATCATGCATACATGCGTTGTATTGGGCGCAAATGTACAGTTACGGACTGGTAAAGACCAGACAATCTTGGTTACGAAGTCAATAAGAAGTTACGAGTACCAACGTCAACCTCGTTTATCAGACCAGACGTGGCCACTGGTCTTTACAACAAACATGTGTTACATGGCAACATCATGGTAGATGACCATTGAAGAACAGTTGTCCCAGCTGACAAGACTGGAAAATGTGGGACCGATTGACCGGTAAAGCGGTTTTGCATACTACGAACGGTCGCGCAGACCCAGCGTTTTGGACTCCTGTGATTATCACACCTTTTTTTATGGCACTGCCTTTCCTTGAGTGGAACTTCCCACTTACGCAGCCATTGATTTCTGCTTACTAATAATTCTGAACACCTTGAGTAATTGTGAAACTTTTTATGGGAAACTTGGAATTGACTAACATCTTCTTCTGGCAGATACCACACTTCGAAAGGACATTTTATTTGGCTGTTGTACGAGCCTTAGTAGGGCTGCCTATGTTAACTCACGGTGATTTTCACTGTTAGAAGAAATTGCTGATCATTCTGTTACTTCATTGATTGATTCCATAAATGATTTCAAATCATCACTTACCTTGTCTATTTGCAGCTCGACTGTCAGAGCTACCTCGAACAACTGCCATACATTCTCCAAGGTTACATTCGTAGGGATTTCCACAAGGGGCTGGATGCAAATGTCAGCTTGCAATTGCGCTCCTCTTGTGGTATGATAATTAATCATACGACTTGCATTACAGCGCAACCTTAAAGCGGATAAACGCCAGAATTCAGCCAAGGCTGTAAGCGATAAACTGCTTTGTTCGCACAGTCCGTATAGTCCCAAATAAGTCAACTCGCCTGACCATAACATACAGACAGCCTCGTTTATTTCTAGGGAACATTTGTGTGGATAGTTCATGTGAGTGAAATCCATGCCAGTTTCTTGTCGCGAACAACTATGGCCTGGCAGGGCAGACGCCAGTTATAATGCACTCATGTGTGAATAATTTGACATCGGTGCAACAAAGCACGATTTGTGGAAGTTGATTGGTTAACAGTTACGCGTGTAGAAAAGTGTAGAATTAAACCCACGGCCAAATTAATACAAGAGTTAACTCAAAAAGTTGTAAATGGCTATCTATTTTCGTTGGAATTATAGCGGCTTTTATATCAGGTCGGTAATAAGTATCGTACACCTGTTTTCCAGTTTGCTTCTTCGAAAACTAGCTCGTACTAATCTCATTAAGCCTGAGCAATACAATGGGGCTTTAACAACACAATTTCCATGCGCTGTAGAATGGTGAGAAACAAAAATAACCGTGAATTTCCTTTACCGAATAGTCACTTGGACGTCATCTAGTTAAGAACGCGGACGATACAAGGATGACTTATTCGGAAAATCAACACAAGGCTTATGTGCTTCACCATACTTTCGAACACTAACACCTTTACATTTAGTTATTGGGATATTCGCCAAGCTTGATATTCAGGTTGCAAACGTTTCATCACCAAACGAGGTGACAACATCGGTGTGTAAGTGTTTCAGTGTTGAAACTTATACGTTAAAACACTTACTCACTGAGGATGTCACCTCGTTTGGTGACAAAACGTTTGCAACCTAAATTTCAAGCTCCGCTAACATAACAATACCTAACTTCTCAATCCGAGGTCCAAAAGACTCCACTGTTCCCGACTATCAGAAGCTTATTTACATATAACAATAATTCTAGAACGCCACGGCTGCCATTACTAAGTTCATGTGTGATAAACATTATTCCATCTGATAATTTCCCGATTGATTCATTCTCTAAATATGTGACTGTGCCTGACTACCGACGAGCAGTATAGTGGGATCGTTCACCTACATTACAAACCCCCCCTCGCAAAGATTGTTTCAGCTGCAACAAAACTTGTTGAAACTTTATCCGTTCTCTCCGTGAGCTTCATCGAAATGTTCCACAACGGCGCTGCATACAATGCTTACATGCTGGTCGGACAGAGCGCCTGCTTAGATCCATCTTGTGAAACTTTCAGTCATGATTACGATGTAGTGGTCTCCATAAGTGATCACTGGAAAAGGGGTCACCATATCTGCCGCCCTTAATTCTCCAATTATTTTGACTGGGATTGGCTGGGGAGATGTTGATTCGAGTGGTCACTGCCATCGAGCAGCTGACACTGTCGGCACGCCAGTACATAATTATTGAAGTCATCCTCCATTCCCCGTAAGTAAGTCCTTTGTTCCAGCATTTCATAAGTTCGATGACATCCTGTATGAACCAACTGATGACGTTTCTTCACAAATACCGCTCTCAATTCCGCCGTGTTACCGGTAGGCTAGTTTCACGGTGGGTACATTGAAATTTCGACAATATTCAACTGTAAGTCTGACCGATGTCCTCTATAAACATTTACCTCCGGATGTCTGCTATCATTCGGAGGCCTTCCTCCCGACAGGAGTTGATCAATCACACACACACACACACACCGGTTCACTGTGTCCATGCTCAGTGCCGCTTGTAACTTTTCAGGATCGTTCTCCAGTCCAATACTACCAACTCCGATCGCGTCTTTGTGGACTTCATCCGCTTTTTGTTCCCCGAAAATTAGCTCAAAGACAGTCCTTTATCCGACCACAACGAATTTTAAGGTAATACTCCTGTAACGGTAAAGCCCAACGAGCCAGCCTTCCTCGAGGATCCTTCACTGACCTATTCCTCTCTAAGGTTTTACGGTCGACCTCCACATGAAAAGGTCGGCCTGGAAAGTATGACCTGCATTTTTCCTAGACCCACACCATCGTCAAACACTCATTTCACGTCGTTAACTGGTTTCGTTCGGCAAGGACTAGTACCCGACTGACATTTTCGACAAAACTGTGTTTCTCTTTCAGTACAGCTCCGATTCCGAAATCACTCGCGTCCGTTACGACAACGGAGCTCTGTCTAGTCACCGGTAGTTTTAAGGGCAGTTGTTTCTCCCTCACCAAAAGTTGGATTTTCACGAAGGCTTGATTGGTTCTTTCTAACTAGTGGAACTGACAACCCTTCTTCAGTATTTTGAATGGAAGGCCTCCGATGTCATTAAAGGTTTTAACGATGCAGAGGTAGAACCCAACGCAACCAAGAAACTGTCGCAACGTCCTCTTCGGTGTTGACACTGGAGTATCTTCGTTGGTCATCAGTACCTCTAACAGTGGTTGGATCTCACCCTGACAGATCTTGTGACCGCGTAGAACCACTGTTCGTTTAGCCGGCTGAGAATAGTCTGTTGATCTGTAGGCTGGTTTGCTCATTCATCTGCAGCACAGCTAAAACATGTGCCACATTTTCCATCTCATTTGGATTTAGGTGACCACATCCCATTCACAGACAACAGTGTTGTGCAGTCCGTCCAGCACCCTGGGCATCAGTCATCTCAATGTGAAAAGGGTGTCTGAAGGTCCGAACGGCATGCACTTGAAGCGACACCGTGAAGGATATTTTATCGTGGCCCAACCGCTTGATTTGGACCTGCCAATATTCAGACCGCAAATCCCACACTGTCGGTATGCTGGCGTTCTGTAGCTCATCGAAAATCTCTGCTGCTGCCAGGACTGTTACAACTTCATTGATTGTAATCTCGTTGAGGCGTCTGAAGTGGATACAAAATCAAAATTCCCCACTGGGCTTTCTTAACAGCAAGACGGAATAACTGGACGAGCTATCGGTCTCCTCGACGAGCACTTCATTCAGCATGTCCCTCAGTTATCGTTCAATTTCCGGCTGCAGGTGAATTGGAGTTCTTCTGGGACTGAATGGTCGAAATCGCCTTGGATCAGTGAGGATTTCATGTTCAATCCAGTCCCAATGAGCGTACGGGCCTAAATCCATAGTGAACAGTCCTAAAATCTTGTATATTCCTTAATGAAGTAGCCGGTTTCCACAAGTTGGAATCTATATAGGTGAGCTGGCTTCAACTTTCCCAAGCTGTGGTTTGCACATTCTCGCTATTGGGATTACACTTGTTTCAAGTCAACCACGACCTCAACATTGTCAAGAAAAATCCACCCTCAGTATGACTCGATCTGCGTCAGTAGAAATAACAAACGGCTGTTTGAACGAGTGATTACCGATTTGGAGGTCATATTCTGCAAGACCATCCGTTTTGAGAGTAAATCCACCCGCCAGTCGAACGGCTATTACACATGGCTGAGCAGTCTTTTCGGAACTCGGCCCAATCAACGAAATCATCATCCCACTGCTAATCATACAGCAGCCCCAGCTACCACCGGTTTCACCCAAGCGTGAACTACCACCTCATCAATATCACCTGTTACAAATTTTTCATCTCCAAACGAAAACAGTCAGCGAACTGTTCATTTAGGTATGGCTTTTTCTTTCCCGATGAGGAAAATATCTCTTGTTGTCCAGATCGCCTGCATATGTGGCACACGTTGTTGCGATTTTTTCCTCCCTCCCCACATTCAATACCGTCACTTTCCATTACGATTCCAGGGTTGCCCAATTCACTTGGTTTGTCTGCCTTCAGCTCGTAGCTTTTTCGCCAAAAAATGGCGAGGTCCATCAGTAAACTCTTCCAACGTCAGTGGACGTGCGATGAGAGCAACCATGGACTGATCTCGGACTGTTGGTAGCAATCCTTTCAAAAAATGAGCCATCAGCATGTGTTTTCCTGAATCCTGATCCAACTCCGGCAAGGCTCTTGAAAACGTCGTCCACATTGACACGGCGTGAACAACAGCGTCACCTCTGGGGTCAAGACGACCGCTTCTGAACTGCCACATTAATTCCTCATAGTCAGCGTGACTGTCGAACCCGGCGATCAGCGCCTTCTTCATGTCGACCCATCGAAGCTCCTCACGGCCCTTTCACACTAACTCCAACCACCGCCTTTGACAAGCCCTTCACCAGCATTTGTAGAGCCTTCGCCTGGTCGTTCTTAAATCCCACTACCTCAGCCATTTCCTCGAAGTCCTCCAGGAAGCTTTGGCTGCGGCAGCGGAATCTTCATCCTTAATCCCGGGCATGGTACCAATTGTTGTGAACCAAGAACGCGAACGGTACGAAGTTCGTTTATTAAGAAAATCAATGTATGGTATATATGCTTCGATAACTCTCCTCTGCATATAACATTGATCTAGGGGCTTCATAGTTGCCTCTACCAAGTTCACGTCAGGAAAACTATTTTTTCCGGACCGCACTCTGATGTCCCTTCCATTTTCCCGACCACATTAGTGCCTGAATATGTGCCTCTGACCGTAAATCTTCACCACACGAATACGTATTGTAAAATCCTTTGACAACGTAACCAGGACTCTACGAATGAACAGTGCATCCAACTGTAGGCTTCCTTGCATTGATGACTAATAAAGTAATTTCTAAAGCCTATGGGTGTTTGACGCAGCACCTAAATACACAGCTACCTGGATTTCGCAATGCTGTCACTATCCTCAAGTAGCTGTGTCATATTATTAATAATGGTAACCGCCAAATGTTTAGTCTACGTTTAGCTAATGGTTAGCGAGTTACCTGAATGAACAGACAAGTATTAGGGTGTTCCCCATCTTGTTTTTCTTTTATAAATAAACGTGTCATTATATGTGGAGGCCTTAAAGAGCAGATGGCGATCAAGCACCGGTTTGAATGTCAAGGGAACAGTTGAATATAACGGATGATCAAAATAGAGTAGACTGTTTAATGAATAACATGTTTGCTATCTTTTCAGAGAGCTGTGACCATGATCTGTTACTGGCAGGGGATAAAATGAATACAAGAACGGGGGAGTATTGTACCCCGGAGAAAAGTGAAGTTGTGGTGATTCGACTCCGCTCTCAAATCTAGTAACCTGATTGCGTTTAGACAACAGCATTTAGTAGACACTAGTTGGTTAGAAAGTATCAAAAGTGTTTAAAATTTAAGTTAGCGTCTCTGTCACTGGTGACACCCTTGCACTCTTATGCGCATACACGAATACCTCCATATTCCCAGCATAACCGATAATAGGAAGCGGTCGGCTAGGCGAATTTACAATAATATGAAACGAGTTTTTTATACCTGTGTATTAGCCGGACACAGAAACTGCCTGTCCTTTCAATCAAGGGAGATCAGCCTGTCGATGCCACCTCACATTGTGTCTACCAATTTACATGTAACTGCAATGAAAGCTACATAGGCAGAACCGAGAGGTGTTTGATCTGCAGAGTGAAGGAACATTTGCCTAAATGGGTGCAAAGCTCTGTATTACAGAAGAACGACAGTGTCGTTGAAACACGCAAGCAACCAGCGTCCGCAGTCGCAAGACACGTCCTGACTACTGGTTACGTTATCGACCCAATTTGTGCATTCAGAATCCTATTGCGTCACTCGAATCCAAGATTCTTACGGTTTGCTGAGGCGGTCGCAATCAATCGACTGAAGCCGACCTTGTGTGTTCGGAAACAATTGCTCGTAAAGTTGACCCTTCCCTGGACTTATTGACCTTTCCTAACCCACTGAATGACTATCCACCCTGTCCCCTAACTGTTTGACATAAAAAACTCGTTCTATGTTATTGTCAATTTGGCACTGAGAGTCAATACAAAATGCTTGCATCTATCAGATTTTGTGTTCTAACGGTTTTGTTCAAACTTCTGAAGGGATGAACTGTTTACATCCTAAGGAAATTGCGGTTCCGGAAGTTAAGTTGTGTTTCCATACACGCAAGAACTAGTTTGCCAAAAATTCTCGATGCTGCGAACATGAACAGAATCCTGTAAAATTTAGTTGTTTTTTAGCTTTCCTGTATTATATGCCAATCTTTAGTAGACAACGGTGTGTGAACTGTCGCAAAAATATTGCAGTTAGTGACTGTTATAAAAGCTATGCATCTCCAATAAGAACTGTAGGTGATACTCAGATTCCCCATCTGTTCAATTACTTGATATGTTTATTAGTAATTTCCGTTCCGATTATTCATAGGTAGACAGGATTACAAACAACAGTTTTCGACAATTATTTTCATTATGTTTGATGTGCATAATGTGTGCCTCGTGGGACTGATATGCCTTTGAAATAGTGACACTATAACGACACAGCATTTTGCGATTAGATACTATAGTTCTGCCTCATCACACATACACACCTCACTTCTTGGCTGTGTTGTAGCCCACATATTCTTCAACATTGTCAAAAACGTGTATCAACTTATTCAAGTTTATGTAAAGGCTAAACCAATATTACATATTAATGGTGCGTTGGGATCCGCCATTCGTCAAGCCACCTACAGCATGTCATTTGTTTCCAACACCTGTACCAACCATTCTCTATTGAACGCTCACATAGCAAGTAATTTGACAGATTTAATGAAAGGATGACTGCTATTTTGCACTCTCATTGTTTGATTGGTAATCAGTAGTGGTTTCTGTGCAAACAGAAAACTAATACAATCGATATTTTGGCTAGGCATAACGTATATATATATATATACAGTAATCGAGAAAGGGGCCATACTGAGTAGTGAACGATTTATTGTGACTTCAAATTCACACTTTAGGCTCAGGTCAGGTAGGTCATATCAGTGTATCCATTCTACTTTTGTTAATGACTGCATCGGCCAACAGTCTGGTCGTTTGCAATTAATCCGCTCTTCGTTTCAAAAACGTGAGTGTCTGTGGTCTTCTATCCATTCTTTTCTTAGGCTTTGTTGGTGTATTGTATAATGAATGGTCTGTCTGGCTTTTCATAGTTCAATGAGAATTTTGTTTTTCATCCCAATCTTCTCTGGGATGCACTAACCTGCACTCATATACTGCAATGCTTCCTGTATTACACTTCACAGATCTTTCTTCTTAGTTCAGGTCTCCTCATTGCAGTCCCTCTGTGTTTAGTTTCCGAGAGATAAGAGTTTCCTTCCTTAATAGCCAATCAAGTGGCTAACCAGCATTGGCCGGCTGGACAGAAAGGCCCCACTGGCACACCTCCCGGTCTTATTCCTTCGGGTTTACACTGGATATGTGGTGTGTTGGTGGAACTGCAATTGGTGCAGCGCAAGCCACCAACGTACTCATAGTACACCGTCGGTGAAGAGGCGGCGAGTACGTTAGGCTCAGGTAGGTCATATCAGTATATCCATTCTACTTCTGGTAATGACTGCATCGGCCAACATCGTGGTCATTGACAATTAATCCGCTCTTCTTTTCAGAAACTTGAGTGTCTGTGGTCTTCTATCCATTCTTTTCTTACGCTTTGTTGGTGTACTGTATGATGAATGGTCTGTCTGGCCTTTCATAGTTCAATGAGAATTTTGTTTTTCATCCCCATCTTCTCTTGGATACACTAACTTGAAAGCCTATACTGCAATGCTTCTTGTGTTACAGTTTACAAATCATTCTCCTTAGTTTAGATCTCGGCATTGCAGTCTCTCTCTGTTTAGTTTCCGAGAGACAAGAGTTTCTTTTCCTTATAAGCCAACCAACTACGATGAACGTTTCTTTTATATTCGGTAGTTTCAGCGTCAGTTGTTGCTCGTTCATCGCCTGTTGCACTCGCTTGAAAGCCCTCTGAGCACCGTCAATCCATTCAAATTTCTTGTCTTTTTGAAGGAGTTCGTACAATGGCGATGTAATGGAATGAAAAATTTTCACGAACCAACTGTAGTACCCTGCTTGACCCAAAAATTATCTCAGCGTTCGTTTGGAATTCGGAGCCATGGCTTATCTAATTGTCAGTATTTTCTCCGGGAGAGGCTTGATTTCACCTTGACCCAACTTGTGTCCCAGTAACACCACCGATGATAGTCCGACCCGTGACTTATTGGCATTGATCCGCAGTCCTGAGTTCTTGACGCGATTCAAGACAGCATCTATATGGGCAGCATGTTCCGATTCCGTGTTACTGTATATTACGATATCATTTCCATATACCGCCACATTATCCGGTCGTTTTACCACCTGAACCATCGGGTGCCGAAATGCGAACGGTGCCCCGGATAGGCCAAACGGCATGCGCTTGTAATGATACTGTTTGTCGTCTACCGTGAATGCGGTCTTCTCACGATCCGTGGATTTAATTGGTAC
The DNA here is from genome assembly GCA_008508345.1 of Paragonimus westermani. Lineage (NCBI taxonomy): Eukaryota > Metazoa > Platyhelminthes > Trematoda > Plagiorchiida > Troglotrematidae > Paragonimus > Paragonimus westermani. The sequence continues at coordinate 44,223 of QNGE01001128.1, read as the reverse complement.
TTGTCAGTATCCGGAGCATAAGTCCAAAACTGTGAACAACTTCGCCTGCTGTAGCTTGTCAAAAATATCAGCGATGGACGGTATTGGTACGACTGTATTCTGTGTTATCTCATTCAGCCGCCTAAAATCCACCCAGAAGCTGTATTTCCCGTTGGATTTCTTCAATAGGAGAACAGGCGAGTTGCACAGACTGTTGGCTTCTTTAAAAGCATCCTCGCTCAGCATGTTCTTTATTTGTCTCATTAATTTCTCTTCAGGATGAACCGGTATCCCGCGAGGTCCATGAGATCGAAATATTCCGGTTGTTGGTATTTCATGGGCAATTCAGTTGCAAAATCCGTACAGATCATCGTCATTTGTAAATACTTCCGCGTATTCGTCGACCGCGGACTGGAGCAAGGGGGCTGTGCAACTGGGGGTTTTAACCTTGCGTACATGGTTGACGCTATCCTTTCGCTGTCCTATGAGCGTCAGGGATCCATACTTGGTTGCCAATTTCTTGAGCTTCAAGTCAATCACGGCATCTGTTGCAGCGAGGAAATCGGCTCCGAGTATTGTTTGCCTGGTTTCTGGGGACACAATGAAACGGTGCTTCACGATATGGCCGCCGATACGTACCCCACATTCTTTCACACCGTCAACCAGTAGATTATGACCTCCAACCGTCCTGATCATCATGGATGTCGGTTCTAGCTTTTGCTTTCCTGCACGAGCAATCAACGAAATAACTGCTCCTGTATCGACTAAACACTGTTCTACCTTTCCATCAACTTCAACCCTTGTATGTACGGCCCCCTTCTCAATCGCTCCCATTACTAGTTAACCCGCCCAACAAAAAGAACAATCACGCAAAACTTTATTTTTAGACCTCTGAAACCGCCGGATTGGGCAACCCCTCTTCCAATGTCCTTTTTTCCACAGCTGAAGCAGCCTCCTGGTTGATCGTTCTTCCGTGCTGCGGTTTTCAGGGCAGCTACATAAGCTGCGAGTTGCTCCGTTGTCTTCTGCATCAACTCCAGTGTCTTCTTGTCCGTACTTCTGTTTGCATCCACTGAGGCCACGGATATTACTGCCAACTCCCGCGTCACCTTCGCCAGATCGTCAAGATCCATCGGCCGGGCGACATGGGCAATACGGACTTGGTCGCGAACCGCCATCGGGAGACCTTCAATAAGCTGTTCCGTTAACAACTGTCGTCGTGATTCTTGATCCAATCCTGGCAGAGCCCTGTCCAGCAAACCTTGCAGAGTGGCGGCAAACACGGATGGGTCCGCTCCTTGTCCAAGCCTGGCCGCCTTGAACCGCCGCATGGCCTCCTGGCGGTCGGCCGGGCTGTCAAACGCAGCCACCAGCGTCTCCTTCGCAGCGGCCCACTCCATCTTCGCAGGGCCTCTTCGCGCTGCGTCCAGCACCGCCTTCGCCCTGCCCTTCACCAGCGTCCGCAGGGCAGCCAGCTTCCCACGGTCGGTCTTCATTCCGACCATTTCGGCTGCGTCCTCCAAGTCCTCCAGAAACGTCCGGACGTCTCCATCTCCGAATGGCTGTGGCCGGAGGATCTTCATCGTAGCGTTCGTCGCGGAACCATTTGTTGTGTCCACAGAAGACGCTTGGCACGCAAGTTCGTTTATTGAGCAAACTTCCGTACAGGTCATGTCAAAAACTAAACCACAAACGCGTGCACTCATTTGCACGGCAGCCATGCACTCACATACATTGGGTGACAGTACGTTGTCATCCGCCTTGGTGACAGTTCTCACACAGCACGTATACACTGTTCCGATAGTTTCTTCTTGTCCGTCGTGTTCGTGGCTTGTCCTTTTGTTCCTGAATGTCCCCTGTGGGTAATATACTACTTGTGAGTAGTATACTACACACGACGAAACTGCCTGTTATACAACACTATTAATGGTCGAGACCGGGAAGAGGTTTAACAAACCCGGTAATGTATTTTTTATATAGATTCCTGAACTAATCTGTTTCTTTCCCTTTATGTCTTTTCTGTGCAGACATCTTATGATCCGGTTGATAGGCAAGGGCTTAATTGAAATTCGGTTAAAATCCACTTCAATGTGAGATGCAGTGGACATTATGGATTGCATGCTTCTTCGATTGTTTAGTATTTTCTGTAACCATAGCAGTGTTGCTTAATTCAAACGACCTAGAGTATCGCTCCAGAAAAACACGGCTTTTCAAACCCTCACACCCTGCTAGCCTGTTCAGCTTAGGCATTATTTATCGCCGTTGATTTGAGAGCAAATCACAGTCAATTTCTTTGAAACTACATAATGCATTTCTTCATGAGGATCTGTTTTCACTTCATCCAGATGGCGATCCTATGAAATCTTACAATCGACAACAATTAGGAAAGGAAATCATTTGTTTTTATATGTTCTCTAATCTGGTGACCCTGGCATATAACTGAAAATGACTCGAAACGAAGAAGCCCGCCATATTTTATACATACCATCTTCATGTTTTATAGGTGATTATATGATTTTCTGTTTTTATAGACATGCAAGTTTGGAATACCCTATTTCCAACTGGCTTAACCGTATGGCTCATTAAAGCCGAATAGAGTTTAATTTGCTTGATATAACATGTCCGATTACTAGAATTGACCACGTTGTAGCTAATTTACTACCATCTATGGCTGAAGACGTCACGAGTAATTCCGAATATTTCGATATATCCGTTGCTCGATGATCATTGGCAGTTTATTTTCGACGCCTATGCTAAAGTCATCGACGTCTACGTTTTGATCAGACAACCTATTGGACTCAGGCAAAAACCCCATCTCGGTGCTACAGAAGATCTGTACTGGGAGCAAAGAGGTTTATTTGCAACAAGTATCGGTTGCACAGAAGTGAAAACGCACAAAATAAGAACTGTGTAATTCGTAACCCAGCAAAGACAGATGTACGGGCCGACAATCATTAGTACCAGCCAAGTCTGCTAATAAATTTGGTGTCACGGTAAAACTGTTCCGCAGCACTTTTGCTTCCGTCATCAGAAGCCGTCCTCAATCTTTCACCTGCTGTTATCCTCAATACCCACTGAGGAAATTGCTTGTGCCTAGCGAAAATTTCCACCTCAGTGGTAACACGATAGAGCTGTAACGTCTGACTTACACAGAATACTTTTGATATCTGGATGAGCCAAACCTTTATCAACCTACCAGAATCTGCCATAATTTCGTCATCGGTGGTCAAATTCAAGCGCAGACTTCAAGCACACATTCTAGTTACCAAACCGAGTAGTTAGGTAATTTTTATCATCAAAATGTTAAGTACCGTCGATCTCTCACTGTTGTTGCCAGCCCGCTGCTGACATCTGTACATTTCTGTGACATTGGTGTTCGTCTGACAGAAAATGATTGTTTCTCTATTTCATTTATTATCTTCTGAATTTCTTTCTCACATTACTTTTACTGATGACCCTTTGGGTCATAAACACTTTTGATTAAGATATACATGGGCCTTCTCAGCCCCCGTATTCTATACATTTTCTATGAGTCCTATGAAACATCTCTTGCCCAAACTACTCAACTTCATTCGTACTACATTTGGTGCGGATATCTTACATCTCTTGTTCAATTCTTAATGCTCCGTGTGATAAAAGCAGGTTCAGAGTTTCATCACTGGAGTTACCATTGCGATATGGGAAGCAATGGTGTTTTCTTCGTTATGTACATCAAATTACCAGAGTCTAGTTCAAGTAACACTTCCTTTCTACGAGATTTTGCGCTTCAGGGACTCATATAGTACGTTGAAGTTTCTTTTGGTCCCATCCGAAAATTTAAACTGTATCGAAGTGTCAAATGTGACAAGTAGCACTGCGCGTCACCTGCTGTCTAAGTTGAATCCCTCAGTAATGAACATCTGCATTTTGTGAAGTTAAGTGCCATTTATGTGAAAGGACTAAGAGACATACTGACATACTCATCGCACAACCAAACCTCCTGAATAACGACTAGCTATCTACTGTCAATTCGAAGTTTTAAACTTGACGTCCTCATACCTGTGGTGAGGCTGCTTTTAAAGGATCCCAGTCCATGAGAGAAGGAGACCACAAGAGAGATTTGGGTTGATCTCCCAAACCCTCGACAAGTTATCACTCCCGTGTTTAGTTATCTTTTTTTGAAATCTATGTTCCTGGCTTATGGAAGTCCTCGGCGCAGCTGTTATTAGCATTCTGCTAGAATGCTTATGTCTGCCATCCTGTGATGGTAGCTAGTTAAAGTCCGTTGTGTGGACCGCAGCTCTGGAAGCCTTGAAGGTCGTCAAACGAGTCCCAGAGAGAATATGAAACACTATGGTAACTATCCGCCCACAGTAGTGAACATATGCTATGAGCGACCTGGAAGATAAAACTAACCGGTTATCTTCTGTAGGTCAGGCATCACTTATTCGGTCTGTCGTTGTTTAAATGATTTAAGTTGTTTACCTTGGTAGGTCCAACGTTACAAAAAGTAGTACCAATATTCAACGTGGGTGACGGTCCTCAATCTTATGTATGTTACAAGTTACTTTGACTCCTCGTTAATTTAGATGTGGCAAAAATCCAAATAATAGGAGAAGAAGAACACAGCTGTTGCGGTGTTCACCGCACTGGTTTTATCCAAGCAAATATGACCGGGATGGATGCCGTTGTTGGCTGCCGGCTGCATGCTTACGTTAGGGTAACCTACAATTATGATTAGTTGCAGCTTCCTTTTACCGGGGCACAACAGGTCGCTCCCCACGCTTTGCCAGTCTGGTGAGTTACTGGTCACCACAGAGTGTTTGATTTTCTGGTTTGAAAATCGTCCGTAAAAATCCTGGGTTCTTACTTTGGCAGTTCAGACAACTGTGCTGAATTAGCTACTTTTTGTACATGGTGGTCGATTGTGGCGTTGTAAGTGAACATCAACTGTATCCCTCTTGCGAAAGTAATGTCAACCGCGGGGAGCTTGCTCTGATTAACTTGGAATTCAGATTGATGTTGAGGAGAAGTTGAACCGAAACCAAAAATCTAACAGGTATGTAGTGTGGCGTTCTAAGCAAGCTCTCCGCAGAGATTATAAAGTGATTCAAAATGAACACTGGAAATAAATTCATAACAAACATTGGGTTGGTTGGAAATATAGCAATCAACGAGTAACCTACTGGAAAGTCCGCTTTGAATAGTTCATAATGCATAACTGGGTGTGGAACGGTAATGAGAATTTATACAAGTCGATTTACTAATAAAGTCTTGGAACAGCAGAGCTGTACCAGTGGTAAAAAAAACACCATGACAAACAGGTTAAAGTGAAAATGGTTATGAATTGTTTAAAGTGAATGATGAAAAAAGAATTGTGTTGGGTTATAAACAAGTCCTCACTAGCGTGTTATACGCATAAAAGTGTGATATGAAATGAGGCTGTGAAGGGTGCCTACCAGGTTCAGGTATTCACGTGACGGCAGATATGTAGGATGAGTGGACAGACGCGATATTCATTCGGCTATTTCACACAATCACTGAAGACAAGGTATTGTACTATTTTCGTTTGGTACCTGATCTGTGTTAATGGAATTATGAAAGATAACAGAACCACCATTAAACACCGGGGTCTGTTAGAGTGTAATTTACATATAAGACAAAATACACGAGTGTAAATAATTCTGTCCTGAAAAATTCGGTGGTGATTTGGAGGCCGAAATGAGTACCGATTCCAGTTACACTAACGTGAACATAGTCAGAACTGAGGGATCACTGTATAAGAGAATAGCAGAACAACTCCCAACTTGGTTACGACAAGTGATGACATAAAGCACCCAAGCCAGTGAACCCGTTGTCCGAAATCCCGCATCATCTAACCATAGACATCTCATGACAACAGGCCACCAAGTTGGTTTAATTGACCCATTCAAGATCATTACACAATCAAAACCCGAAGCTATTGGCTCTCGAGCGAAGTTGTGTTGATTAGACCATATCAACTGGCGCTATTTACACACAAGTCATTGAAGTAGTCCAGTGGATTGCCTCAGCGTTAACACAATACGTGCTGTGAATGTGTGTGCACGCACGCCCTATCTGTCCCTATTTGCCCGTCGCATACAACGTGCACGTCTGACGTTTGCAACTGATGAAAGTAAACGAAACGTTAAAATATCACAACATTTGACTTTTTGCATTGATGAGTCAAAATAATGAAGTGTAGTATACTGAAGGTATATGGTGTCTTAGTTTTTACCCATTTTAAAATTTAGTAAACCCGCTCTTTTGGGTTGTAATATTACGGAGCAATTACGTATCCAAATGCATTACTACTAGTACTGAAAAGATGGAATATATTTAAAAAAACGCAAATTGTTATTAATCCAGAGAATTTATAGACAAATTGGAATGAAGCTTATTGATTATCCACTCCTCAATTCGTTTGTTATAAAAAAGCTCATCCATGTTATTGTAAACTTGGTACTGATGAGTCAATACGAAATGCTTGCATCCACCAGTTTTCGTGTTCTAACTGCTTTGTTCAAACTGCTCAAGGGAACCAATTGTTTGAAATAAATAAGTTCAATTTGAAAGCCCGTACGACCAGCTAAAAGAGTTGTCTCCCATTTCGCCAGAAATTGCAGGTTGGTTTCGTGTTAAAATGGTGGATATCTCACACCAACATTGAATATTATGAAGCCATCAAACAACTGAGATAAATGCAGGACGTGGTGTTTCTGAAACCAGACAAATGCGCTGGCATCGTAATCTGGAATAAATACGATGATGAAAATGCGCACCGTCCTCGCTGATGACAGGAAGTTTCAAGCTAACCATACGCCAGATAGTAACATTTTAGTGAGAAAACACCTACCGAGGAAATTGCTTTTTCTTTTGCTGCATAGATATATAGGGGAGGGGAAGTACAAACAGTTGAAGCAGACTAGAACTCGTACACGACGAATGAGTAGCCCCATATTGCACAAAGGCGGTGTACCCTGAGGCCTATCCTTGCCATGGATGATTCAGCTTACCACAAGCTTGCTCGATGGCTAGTTCAGCTCCTTGATCTTATCAGTAAAACCCTCAGCTCCCGTTCTTTGAAGGATTCTTTTGAATTGTGTGATATTTTGAAGAATGTCTCGCTGAGTTCCGCACAAATATGTGCTCAGTTGACGTTGAATCACTATTCGCAAACGTTCAATGGCATGAAACAGTTGATTACCTACGTAGTTTTATTTTTATTCATAATATTTCCTTATCCGTTCCAGTCGAAAACCTTAAAGAATTGATTCTTATGTGTTCGGAAGGCATTCGGATTGAGTTCTATGGATGTGTTTATAAGCAAGTTGATGATGTAGCTAATGGGCAGCCCGTTGGGCCCAACACTGACTGATATTTTTCTTGGAATGGTCGAAGGTGTACTAACGGATAGTATTCACCGTTCTTTGCTTTATAAACGGTATGTCGATGACATTTTAATATTCACCGGTTTTGATCATTTTATGACTCTTTCATATCAGTTTAATTCAACTTATCGAAATCTCCGTGTCACCTATGAAAAAGAATTAGACAACTCACTACCATCCTTAAGCGTCCTTATTTCTATGTACTTAGACGGTACATTCGGTAGGTCTGTTTATCAAAAAGCTACATGGAGTGGACAGTATCTACAATTATGTTCACTGGCGCCCGTGGCATGCAAACGTAGTTTTGTGCGAACTGTTTTTCACCGAGCAGCAGAACTGTACACTGCTGAAAGCCTTAAGTCTGAAGCGGAGCTCTTGAAGAGCGTCCTGCATACGAATTGGTATCCCGCCAAATTTATTAAATTTATTGCAAAGAAACGAGTGGTTATCTTCCAAGCACAGTTAGCGCCCAAAAAGCAGGTTTTCATCAACCTTCCTTACACAGGTAACCACAATATTGCAGATGTAAGTCCACGGTTGAAATCTGCACATATCCCCCAGCGAAATTGTTTTTGTTGCTGTCCACCCGTAAGATGAGTCTCCACTGCCCCGACTGTTCTTTCTCGGAAAACTCTGCCTCTCACATTATTTACCAGCTCACCTGCAGTTGCGGTGATTCATACATTGGCAGAACGGACCGGAATTTGAAACAGAGTAAGGCGGAGCACATCCCCAAGTGGCTGGTGCAAACAATGACTCAAGGTGGGTCAGCATGCCAACTCTCGAATGGAAATCCGGCGTCTTCAATCGTGAAACACCTAATCGCAACAGATCATTTGGCTGACTCCATTACATGGTTCACGGTCCTATTGCGCAATCGCAACCCTAGGTTGTTTGTGTTCTTCGAGTCGATGTTGATCAAGCGTCACGTACCGGCCCTTTGTTGGAAAAAGGTGCTGACGCAATCAATCTCGTTACCGTGACAGTGAATCCTGATGGCGACTAGGTGATGTTCGTTCATTTCATTGTTCTGACACCACGCGCTTAACTTATATAACGGAATGTTTTATGTAACCGACTGATCAGAGTAAACGAAATGCTTGCACCTCGCAACCTATTTTTGCTTGTTGTCTTGATGAACTGGATTAAGGGAATTCAGTGTTTCAAATCAGGTGGATTAATTACTACACGGAAGAGTAGTACGATGATCGCCCAAACGGTTTATCGGTCTGTGTATGCACTCCGTAATATAATCACAGGACTATCCGACACTACATAGAAGATTCTGTTAGCAAACATCGCAAGCTGCCTATAAGTGTATGAACCTAACTCAGGTGCTTGGGTAACACAGATGTGAACATTTTTATAACCCCTGATTATTAATGAAGAATGTGGCACAGTTAGCCGTAACACATTCAATAGGTTAATTCAGTAGATGTTTTTTCTCAATCACGAAAGATAAACGCTAGAATAATAGGACACGTAGATGGTAACAAATTCCTGGCCTCACCAGTTTGTTGCCAACACCAGTTAACGTCTGACGAGCATTAGGTTTTAAAACAACGGGTAAAGATGAAAGACTTGGTGTTCCTTTAGCCAGACGGTAGGGCTCACAGAATTGTCAAGCACAGGGCCGATTGTGAGTCCGGAATGAAATGCATCGTAGCGGGGGTACGAAATAGTATTGCAGACAGTACGGCCGACTAAAATACTTTAAGAGGCAAAAAACTCAAGGAGGCTGAAAATTTTACTTAATAAATAAAGCCTGTCGGAACCAGCAGATCACAGTTAATAGGCGTCGTGAAAACCCACAGGTTTGGTGTCCCATTAAGACTAAATCTGTTAATGGAAAACTCAGCACACCACAACCTTGCTAGGCGGGTTTTAGACACTCGGCACCTCATCTGTCAGATGCTTATCCCCATTGCACAATAGTTGTTTTAAAACGGGCACAACCTTTCCGGAACACATCGGTGCGTTCGCACACTCTATATTCTAACGATGTCAACTCTATTTACAGAAGTTCTGTTTCTAGAAGCAGTCGATTTTTTGTCGTTATTTTACTTTCCGTCGAACTTCGTCTCTGAGACTTCTTGCTCACTGCCCCGAAAACGTCTACTTTTGTGCACAGAACATATCCGTTTTGATTTTGAAGGATTAACTTACAAACAGGCTCTTGATGCAGCAACGGATAGTCCATCATACCCAAAAATAGCAACTCAACAACTCTAGTTTTATGAATGAATGAACTACAATTAACTGGTACTATAACTCGTCCAAGCTACTATAAGCGAAGTGTAGACGATATCCTGATTTTTACTACAAAATTTTTACGTCCAGATCTTTCGAATTTCATCTACTTTAACGTTCCCGTTTCTCCTGAAGAAGACCCAAACAGCAATCTATCTTTTCTACACATTTTTCTCACCAGACGCCTGAATGACTCGTTACAAAGTGGAGTGCACTGCAGTGCTAAGTGGAATGGTCTGTATTGACAGTTTTTCACTTTTGTACCGACTGTTTACAAACGAGCTCCAGTAAAAACCCTGTTTCAAAGAGTCCAACAGATTTGCATCGATTGCTACTTACAAAGAGAGCAGACGATATTAAAAAGGTGTGGCTTGTTAGCCGATACACCATAAAGCCAGGAAGGCCGATCAAGTCTGCCATATGTGCGATCTCTAAGAAGCAGGTATTTGTGGACCTACTTTCCAAAGGCAACCGTGTCACTACTGACGTAGGTCTAAAATTAAAGTCTGTCCTAGCTCTTACATACCCTGATTTGTAGTTGTTACTCACAACTAAGAGTGTTGGTTATCGTGTGCACAATTGTGATCTATTGCAGTTTTCCGTTTCTCACGTATTATATCAACTCAGTTGCAGCTGCAATGAAGTCTATATCGGCAAAACAAAACGGTCCCCAAAACAAAGAATGGCTGTACACATGTCTAAGTGGTTATCGTTCCCGATGGCACAACAGCCAACGACAACAGAATGAGTGAGCCGAAATTCTACCTCATTCATTGTAGAGTACACCATGACAACAGGTCACGTAGTTGATGTTACCAACATGTTTTACATGTTATTGCGTAACTGGATCCTTACACTGTATGTACTCGTCGAAGCAACGCTAATCAATACTTGCCATCCGGCTCTGATTGTGCACGAACTGCTAATCCGTGTAGCTTGTCTGCCATGAAACTGATGACAACCTTTCCTGCATGTGAAGCCAAATAAATAACCGTTTCTAATGTTGTTCTCATATGCAATTCTTATGTATTCTTATGTTTTACGTTCACGAATGAACACAGTAAACGAAAGGTTAACATCTCTCGATGTCTTCTCTCGTAATTGCTGAGTTAGATCATAGGAACTCAATGTTTTAGATGTTCTGTTTCATTTCGGCATCCAACCCAATCGTTCCAATATATCTCCACAATCAAATTAAGGTGGTATGAATTATTTTCAACTTTCTTTATCTCCGTGTGATATCAGATTCCAGCGTCTTCGTATCAAGCGAGATGGTCTTAAACATTCCTGATCGGTCATGTACCACTACTACAGGCTAAGTATTTGAATATGTGTAATCAACGAGAAAGAAGCTGCGCTTTTTTCCCCACCTGATTTACACGAATTACTACACTGTATTGCGAGAAGATTGCATCTCATTCGCACTTGACCTGACAAATAACAGTAAAGATCCATTCGATGTTGACAGGAAAGCCAACACCTTACTTATTATCCTGGATAAACAAAATTATTGTAGTATTTTAACCATTGTCTTCCACAATTTATTCGTGTACACGTTCGTATATGTCCTTCTACCAACATGATTTGAATTGTCCTCTGAAAACGCAGGCATTTGAGCTCACCTTGCCACTGTGACATTGAAACCGGAGTCTCCGCGTATTAATTCGCAGTTTTGGGTCAACTGTTCACTCACAAAATTACATGCTCTACGATGCATTTCAGCTCCCTGTGTCTCGGAGCTTGTAAAGTTCACGTTTGCCAATTGTATCAAATGGTAAAATTACTTTTCGGCATTACCAGTCTTAACCCCTTGACACTGTCTTCTTTTACATATATTAATCACTGCAACCTAAAGGAATTCTTTCTAAACTAGTCTTTCCATTTGTTCTGCACTTATTTTATTTCATTTAGACATGTACACTTGTTTCTACTCACCGTCGTTACAGTATTCTGGTGTTATTGCGCATTTGATTGATTGTCTTTCGGCACATTAGTCCGTTGTTCAGAGCATGCTCTGACCTATCAGTGGTCCCTGGCGTTCTTACCAAAACCTGGTTGATCATCCCGAGGATTAAACCAACACTGTCTTGTCATGCCACAGCGGGATTGCTTCTCGCTACGACAGGTCACCATCCCACTGCGGTAAACTTGCCAAACGTTGCGTCTCAAGCTACCTCAGGATCACAAATGCGGCACGGTTGTCGAATGATTAAACCTGATTCCAGGACAGGTGTACGCCCACTGGTGAATCATGCTGTCATCCCGACTGTACGCGGAGAATCCGATTCGCAGGCGCCCCAGTTACCATCTTGAGGTCAGTTGACATCCCGTCCAAATGGCATTTGACTCATGTGTCACGTGCACACTTTTTATACGTAAAAGTGATGCACACAAATGCGGTTGCCCTATGGGTTACTACAACCATCGCTGCAGGCTTCGCTAATTCACCAGAAAGAATCGGGTGTCAAGTATTTTGTTAATTTAGATGTCTCAATTTACTAGGCATGCGTAATGGAGATTCTGGGAGTGATGTAGCAGTAGAATATGTCACACATTGGTTAGTAATATATTTTTGTTTTGGGAAGTGTATGCAGTAATTTCCATGAGTCCCAACACAGAAATGAACATAGTGTCATGATTGGTAGCAAAAATGTATCGAAATATTTGGAATACTAGTAATACTATTATTAGTAATATTTAGAACGTAAAACAATCCCAAGGAAGACGACCCCAGTGTTGATCTGGGAAAACTCAGTGAGTGGGACATTCTTCAAAGGCGCTTGTTTCGTATTTCAGTCGCATTTAATCAGCAATTTACGTGATTTGATGTCATGAGAAATGACTAGAGAACGTGTTAGGTGAAGAAAGTTTCTATTTACTTCCCCCGAAATCCGTTTTTTGGCAGTCTTGCCGATCACGTAATGATTTCGTCATACACGACCGAGTATCTGCTAACCGCGACTTTCAACGACGGATACGTGTGAACGTCCGTTTATCGAGTGGATCAAGTTGAACAGTTATGGTACGGGCCATATCGCACTGATACACAGTATACTCAACCTACCGTAGAAACACTGACGTATTTACAGTGTGTAGTTTGGCAACCTTGATTATTTAGATGAGACCCAATTGTGAGAAATCAGGGCTCCGGCTAGATTCAAACCAACGACAAAAATAGCATGCCCATATGAGGCAAACACTTTACCAACTGAACGTAAATCCGCCATCACAGACGGCTCATTCACACTCAGGTTGCCGTCGTTTGAAACTGGAGCACTCGCTTGCTCAAACATGTTATAGCTAAGAGTGGACGCAAGTACAAGCCTCTGTCAGCCCTAAAATAGTGCCTTATCCTATCGGATAGCGAAAAATTTTCTGCTTCGTTGGGTGGATAGCAGCAAGTTATTCAAAATGTTTTGAGTAACCTGCGAATCGCCACAGATTACACTAGTTGTATCAGTTTGCTCCTACTCAAAGTGTTTCTCTTAGGTTGGAGAAGTTAGAAACCACTGAAATGTTCGTCTCGCAATTTCGTACTTACAGAATGCCATCCCTGGCAAGGCTAATGATGAATGATAACGTCGAGCCACCTTGTCGTGTACCATCCTTGACCGTGAATATGTACTGGCTGAGGCCCGTGCGGTACCAACGTGTTAGCTGGGCATGCTCTGTTTCAGAAGAAAAGATCAGAGAAAAAGTTTTACGTCTTGCAAACTGATAAGAAGACATTCAACCTCTATCGAAATCTCTACGTTTGATGAGGATTGAAAATGTGGTCGATACAGCAACAGTCTTAGCGGAGGTCTGCTTACTATTTCCTTGTGCAGACCTTTCAAAACGGGTCCGAAACAGCTTAAAGTAACCTGACTATCTTACTCATCCTTGTTGATTACGACAAACAGTTCATGGGTGTATCTGAGAACAACGCTAAAGGCAATTGCACAACAGGTTTCAGCAATAGATTCACTTTTATCGCAGTTGACTGATAACGTGTACCTACCTACGAGAGGGCCTAACAGCGTAATTCTGGGGGGGAAAATAACTGCAGGACAGCCGTCTAGATTGAGACTTGATGGTAGTGAATAGCATGAAGTAATTTGCAGTATTCAACTTAAATGAGTAGGCTACCATATATCTCCGATGAATTAAAGCTGATTGCACTTCCTGCACACAACTTACTTGACGGCCATTTAGGCTGCATTAAAAGATGCTGTGCGTAATGTCCCATCAATCGAAATTAGTAGTGAATTAGTCCACCGTTTTATTTTCATTCCGTTTCGTCCCTATCGATGTAATCTTGACGACCTTGACTTGAATGAGCTGATAAAATTCTCTGGTCTTCACCTGTTTCAACCTTCGGAGTTCGGTGAGCTTCTCAGACCTCTTGATCACTGTTCATACGTTTCATAAGTTTCATCTGCGAGTTTTTACAAGCAGCATTTTTCGCATTGTCAGCGGTAGAACCAATATGGAGATTTCAAAATGTCCAATGTTGCGAAAAATACTTAGATGTGAGTGGGTTTGTAGTTGGGTAAGCCACATTCAGAGGTGTTTGAGGTATGCCAGATCTCTTGAATTGGCTATCAGAGGTCGTCGACCCCAGTGGAATTTCGGAGACCATTTCTTTGTGAATTTCACAGCATTGCCTTAGAACAAAAATTTGATCGTCCGAGGGATTAGTAGATGAAATTAGATGATGATCAGAACAGTGATCAAATTCTTATTACAATCGATAATCAGTCAGGTTATATCTCTAACGATATCTATGTGATCCGTGTGAGTTCCTAATTGATTTGGAGCGCGAGGACAGGTTGTTACGCTTTAGCGGTTTTTATACTGACCGACTTTAAGCAGGTGTGATGTGAACCAGCCTATAACCGAACGGAGTTCATCCGGATAGGAATGCCCACCGAATCTGTTTTATCCAACTTTGAAGCTTGTATGTGAAACAACCCTATATCTCTGTAGTAAGCGAGCTATGTATCCTGTGGACCATCACACTGAATATTAATGTTTTGCTACGACTCATGCTGATATTCATAGATTTTTTGGGTTGATAATAGGCACTCGTTTGCTGTTTAATTTTCGAACCCAAAGATTTGCACTAAGGATGATCTACTAAAGTTCGGTCATTGTCCGTAGACAAAGTTCATTCAGAAACGACGGTAAGAAAGCGTGCTCCCAAACACTTTTGCCAATGAAGTGAAAACGATCCATGCGACAGCTGACCCGTCAAGGTGATGGTCCTCTAAACTGTGTTGCTTCGAATCGTCTGGCACGTGAAGCGTGGCACTTTGAATATGGGACACCTTTAGTGAATTCCATAAAACTTTGCAATTGGCCTGAATGAAAACCTGCGCAAATCGAGTGTCTGCACCTGATGGGAACACAAAATATTAAAGTTGATGCGGAAGAAAAGTAAGCCGATTGCACTACTTATTCGTATGGGTTAAACTGGACCGATCCAGTAGATTTTAACCTGTGGATTGCAAAGGGAATTAGGCGAAGTTTTGTCCTTGAAGCCCCTGAGCTAAACAGTGGGTTAAAGCAACGGAGGTACACAGTTCACCGCAATAAAGAAGTTAATAAACCTAACCGTTGTTTAGAAAGATCACGGGGAACGTTTTGGGCTTAGACAGTTTTCTGATTAAAAATCTACCACTAAAGAGTGCGATCGCTGGTCCATACGATACTGCACTAATGAGCCAGCTGTCTGCGCTTAACAGAAGAAAAGCGTAGGGTAACATGGCAGATAGTGTCTTATTCCTGTCCACAAGCGCACAGTTGAGTGCCACCATTCGCGGGTGTGTCATCCATCCAGCAAAACACGCGCCTTGTGTGTTAGATATAGCCCTGGTGGCATTTGCTTACCTTGAAATGAGGGCAGATCAGAATGACAAAAACTGACGTAAGGATCTTATGAAATCGGCGCTGTGACCAATTCAGCATTAATTATGGTCTGGATTTAATAAACTTAGTAGAAAAGGTTGAGGCAGACAGAGTGGAAACAGACTGTAGAAAGCTGCTGGTTCCGCGTAATTTTACAGAAGGGAGAGCGTAGTACGTGCAGTCTGGGGAATGAGAGGGTTCTGCGGATTGGAGTGAGCTGTCCTTTGTCAGTCCTGGGCGTCATCAACTTTCACGTTACTGTGTCGGTTTTTAGGGAGTACATGAACAGCGGAGTCAAGAGATCTTCTATATGATGTTTGCAAAGCCTTGCACACAGGTTTGTGTAAGCGTTTTCAGTGGGTTTACGAGAATACCACAAAATAGGTTACATTTATCAGCCGCCTCTGTTAATTTCACCCGAGGTGTAAGCAACTTGGTATCACCGGAAGCCCCCTTAGAAACTAAACGGAACCAGGTATGCAGCCAGATGCTCGCATAAATGATCAACAATCCATAGCTTTGGAGTCACCTCACGTTACTAAAAGCGACTTGTGCTCTCCGGGCTAGTCGCGGTGAACACCTTTTAGGATAGAATAGAGGATACAGACCCTTCAGGCACTGGGAAGCCTACCTTAACAAACAGATTGGTCAAGTAGTTTCCGGGGTGATCTCTGAAGTTTTTTGAACAACGTATTGGTCTCATAGAGGAAATGACATCAGGACTTGACATAAATCACTGCACACTTTAGGACTACAAATGATGACGCTAAAATACTCGAACTGAGGACTGTTGACTTCGGGTCAGGTGTGTTACTAGCTGCCAGCATATTGCTGGCAAAATTAGTTGGGGAGACAATCCAATCCGTAGGATAATGATGGGAGGTCGTAGGAGAGATTTCGGCACTGATTTCTGCTCTGCATTAGATAGGTTCTGGATTGATATTAAGCTTGTTTATGAGTTGGAACTGGACCTGGTATATATCGTGTTGTACAGTCGTTTTCAGTGGTTCGTCAAATAAGTTACACTCATACCATGTGATGAAATTTTTCCAGTCGACAAGTGGTTTCAACCGACCACTCCGTTGACAGTAAGTTCTGTGTGCAACGCTGAAGTAGGTTTTCGCGACAAGGTAGCGTAGCGTCTGATCGGAACACATCTGTCGTCAATTACAACAAAATCGTCTTTGAATAGCCACCAGTTAACCTGGGGTGGTGGGTTACATATATGGCATTAGTCCCTATAAGTCTGCTCAGTTACGTCCAGTTGGTACGTTTTAGAAGCGGACTGGTTCATTTTGACTAACTTCCCAGTGCAATATTTATGATATGCTACTTACTGTTGCGCCCACTCCTTCAGATGACTGTTCAAGCTCGTACCCCGTATATCGTGAAACACAACAGTGATGGACGAAGCGGGTCACAAAATCCCGTTCAGTTCGATCTTCAGAAGGATGTTTGGAACCCAGACAATCTCCAGTGTATTCTCGATATGTCAGATCCAGCCAGGTGTGAGCTGATAAGATCCTACAACAACCGTATTGCCTGCTGAGAAATCAGAATTTGCACAACCAAAAGCACTGAGCCGGGAAGATTCGTTGAAGTGAGACGAATTGAGGCAGGAACACTTAAACGCTATAATAGCTGCAAAATGAACGGAATATTTTCATCCTGAAGCCTCACAAAAGAGCGGAGGTAGTTTTACGTGATAAAACTTATTACGAAACCAGAATGTTTTCGATCCCATTAGATAAATGGAAGTTTCGGAAGACGGAAAGAAATAAAGATAACATGAAAACAATAGAGAAAAACTTTTAGAATGAAGCAAGCAGACGTAATCGATGTTGCAATGTTCCAGCTTATCAGAACTACGGGAAAAGCCATTCCACATTCATACTGTCTTAACAAAGTTCATACAGACAGAGCGTCGTTAAGCTCGATCCTGAATATGTACAGTTCCCCATTTAATGCCTTAGCTTAATGGTTTATGAAAGTATGAGAACCGACCAGGTCACGATTGTCTGAAGGTACCACGGCAACAAACTACTCATTCTCTCAGCATCCATATTGCAAACAATCAAACTGATATCACGATCACAAGGGAAAATTGGAAGGATTATCAGTATTCTGCTTACATAATGTTCGCTTCCACTTTAAGGAAGAGTAATACAGGAAGATGAAGTAGAAACGGGTTTGTGTCTTGTTGCAATTATGTTTATGGTCAAACTAGAGACGATTGAATTCATTCCCATCATAATTAGATGAAAACCCTACAAACCCCACGTGGGTGATATTTTTGTTTTATTTCAAAAGATGATGACCTCTAGGCTACAGTAAAACACACCCGGTTATAAAGTTCACCATCGATATAGAACAGCGTGACAGTCCTTCGTTGATTGGCTGAAACAACTCAAGGATCAGTTCGAAGGAAAAAGACGTAAACGAGACAGCAAACACATTTTCACAGTTTCAACCTATTGAAGTAAGCAGAAATTTCATGTGTTATCTGGTGACCAGAACGCAAACGATCTGTACACCGGACATTAACCAGTGTGGGGTAAAGTATATTCCAGAAACTCCCACTGAAAGTGTATATCAAGAGAGATTAGTGGATAGGAACGTGCAGTTCGGTACAAAATTTGAACTCGTCCAGACGGCGGACATAAGTCGATTTTTATCTGTTTGTCTTATACGGGTGAGGTTAACAGTGAAATAATCAGCCGTAGACTTTCAAACGCGATCCAGAGTGCCTGCTCTGCAGTAAGACTTAGCGCATCGTTCGATAACCGTCCTTTAATGTTTGCAGGCATTGAGGATAATTTGATTAAGTTCTCTGTATTTTTGTGCCTGCCCTCTTACCAGTTGTTGTCAATCAAGATAAGTTGGAAGAACCACAAGGCTACTATCGGACAGGATTTGTTAACACCACCAGCAATGAGTTAGCAACGGTTTTAAAAAAAGCTGATTTTCTGTATGACTGGCTCCCACTCAGATGACACTGGTCATCAGATAAATTTGCACGAATCTTTCGAAGTAATCTACAAGGTTCGTCAAGCCTACTCCAGAACTGTCAGAGTACGACTGTTATCAACGGTCGAGGCTATTGCCATCAGACTCTACAACCCTTGTCCTTGTGCCTTAAAGACATCGGTACAAACCCTCCACCTCCCTTAGCCAATTATTTCCTAACCACCTGAAACCCGAGTAGATATGAACCAGATGACACCGTAGTAAAACAAAGCAACTCTGACTTGCAGATAACGCTGATTAAAATGCCGAGCTTTCGCAATTGCCTTTAGAATTATGTAATCACCCAGTGCTGAAGCGGACTTGTTATATGTGTGATTGTTTTTTTTCTAGCGTAGTTTTGTTTTCAGCATTCTTGGGGTGGCTAAATTTTTGAAACCATTCTGCAATAACCGCTACACTCTCAGTCTATCATTATTTCCGAGAACTCTAGCACCGAATCGTATTTTCATGAATCTTTGCAGTTTCCCCAAATCTGTACTCTACCTGAAAAGTTCTACGAACCCTAACATGCAATGGACAACAACGTACAGATGGCATGATGGGGGTTAAACTGGGTGACTTTACTTGAAGTTATAACTTGCAAAACGCCAGTTAAATCGAGCAGTTTTTTAGACATTATCTAATTAGTACTGCTTAGCTTGTTCGTCGGGGTATGCTACTGACTAAACAAAGAAGACAAGAGTGTGTTGAATTTAGTCGAATAAAATTTTGGTAGATGTTGTTGAAGCCTAAGAACAAAAAGCCAATTACTGAAGAAAGCAACATATCATTATCGTACAATACACGTCAAGTTTTGCTATTGACATTTACTATGTTTAGTGGGGACAAATAAGATACAGAATTAAAGCGGATGATTCCTTTGATAATCGAATGATTTATTACATCACCTGAAATGATGCGGTTAAAATAGTGGAATGTTTTATAAATGGACTTATGTGTAGTAAAGAATGATATCATGGTCGTCGTAGGCAGTTGACAAACACTTCCATGCTACCGTCAAACGCTTGCGGAGTCGTCGTCGTCATCAAACTAGGGTTCGACATATTGGTTCCGAACTGGCCAATCATAGTATAGATATTGTATACAAAATACTTCATTGTCAAAGTATCGTATAGCCATTCGTTTTTGGCCGCATGCACTCCGTTTAAATGATTCACCATAACTCTGATTGTATGAACTTGGTAGTGTAACAAATCACACTCGAGAAACTCTGTTGTTACAATATCATTCTTTGATTTTGCTATTGAGTGCAAATTTGTAAACACATTTTCTAACCGCTTTTCCATATCGATCGCAATTTGCAAAAGTTCCTCTATCTTGTTTTCAGTCGGTGGCGGTACTATGTTCTTCACATCGACCATTGAGAGTTGTCCTCCGCGAGCAATCAGGAAGTGAATCAACCGTTCGGCCATCACTCGCGCCCGTAGACAGCACAAGTGAAAATATTCCGAGAATCCGAGTAGGGCCATCGTGTCAGAAGCACAGACTGTTGACAAACTGACGTAAGTCTGTTCCGCAGACCAGAAAGTGTGAATTAGTTCATTGAGCACATTCTCGCACTCTTGTGGGAAATTGATTCTTGGGCTAGTCATTTTTTTTCAGTTCGCAGTGATGTTCGAGTAAATGATACAGATATTGTCTGAAAAATATTTTCGAGAACGATTTTATTCAATTTAACTTTTATACAATGAAGAGAAGGTCGCCTGATCCACAAACGCAGCTTCATCACGCGGCAGTAGTATGATCCATCGTCATCATAGGCAGTTGTATGGCGATGAACACAGTTAATCAATACCAATGTTAACTGTGCAACAGATCAGTTACAAGACTGCCTTAACTTATTTCGACTATCTAGCAGAAGACACATGATATTGCCCGTATTCAATAACGCTGTCCAGTAACTTTCGGAAAGTAGTTTTTACTTCAGTAGCCAGTGGTTTGATTTCAAAGTGGGTGAACCCTTCATTGGTGTTCAACCTTCCTTAAGAAATAGGTGGTTACTCGAAATTTTGTGTGGTCGGACGATTTTATTTTCAAAGAATGATGATGTGAAACAGTTCATTCCCCTCAGAAGTTTGAACAAAACCGTTAGAACACAAAATCTGATAGATGCAAGCATTTTGTATTGACTCTCAGTGCCAAATTGACAATAACACAGAACGAGTTTTTTTATGTCAAACAGTTAAGGGACAGGGTGGATAGTCAATCAGTGGGTTAGGAAAGGTCACTAAGTCCAGGGAAGGGTCAACTTTACGAGCAATTGTTTCCGAACACACAAGGTCGGCTTCAGTCGATTGATTGCGACCGCCTCAGCAAACCGTAAGAATCTTGGATTTGGGTGACGCAATAGGATTCTGAATGCAAAAATTGGGTCGATAACGTGACCAGTAGTCAGGACGTGTCTTGCGACTGCGGACGCTGGTTGCTTGCGTGTTTCAACGACACTGTCGTTCTTCTGTAATACAGAGCTTTGCACCCATTTAGGCAAATGTTCCTTCACTCTGCAGATCAAACACCTCTCGGTTCTGCCTATGTAGCTTTCATTGCAGTTACATGTAAATTGGTAGACACAATGTGAGGTGGCA